>LOJH01002939.1:3720-19028 GCA_001685095.1 Ellobius talpinus
AGAGAGAGAGAGAGAGAGAGAGAGAGAGAGAGAGAGAGAGAGAGAACAAAAATGTTTGGAGGTTACCACTTAAGATCAGGTAGCCTATTGGGGTCTTGTCCCCGGAGAAGATGGATTCTCCCTTTCAGCATTTCTTACTTTCCTGAAGTCTTTATCTAAGGCTGGGCTTTGTGAGATTTTCCTCATCTGAGCTGGCGTGCCAACTGGTGTTGTCATTATGCAGGTCTTGTTTAGGTAACCACAGAGTTACAATTTGATGGGTACAGCTTCCCCATCATATACAGAGGACACTATTTCACTGCACAGTTTCTGGTCCTCTGCCGCTTAGCATCTTCCTGCTCCCCCTTCCATAATGGCCTCTGCTCCACTGGTGTAGGCATTGTGTTGTAGATGTATCAGTTGGGGTTGGGCACCCCATGGCTGCTTATTCTCTGCATTAGGACCAGTTGTGGATTTTGATAACAATCTTTTTCTACTACAAAAAGACACATCTTTTACGAGGGTGAGATCTATACTCATCTATAAGTCAGGGTAAGGTTTTAGACTTCACTTGGAAAGATGATTTAGAAAAACAGCACTAATTTGTTCTCCTTCAGAATCCATGACCTCACCAGTATATATTTTCCACTACCATGTGCCTACTGAGAAAACTACATGTAGGCTAAGGCTAATTTTGAGTGAGTGAAGTCATGATCCTACATTTAAATAACATTCTAAAATTGTTATGTTCGAATTTGTTTAATTGAACACTTTCAGCACTGGACACTCAGTGATGGAAAAAGGTCAGCCCTGCAGGGCCACCCTTATGACATCACTCTTGTCCCTGGGGAAGAGGAGATCATTGCCTCAAATGCCAGAAACGCTGTGAAATCCTTGTTGTAATGGGAGAAAAATAAATGTCATACATTTGCCATCATTTAAGACCTTAAATGCACAGAATTATATCTAGCACAGAGACTAGGCTCAGTAAATGACAGCTGACATCAACTCTTCCCTTCATTACTAAACATTTTTCAGTTTACAGATTTTAAATTATGATCTTTCCCCTTGGCTAATGTTGGGAAAGCAAGGAAACATGAATCTTTGTTTTCATGTGTATAATTGTCAGAAAGGGCAACATAAATTCTTTCCACGAAAGTACTTAGCCAAAGCAGAACATTCATCAATCACCAGAAGTTTCTGGCAGCAAGACAAAATCCATGTTCTGCAGAGATGCGTAGACAGAGAACAATCCAGGGCCACCCTTACCTTAGCACTCTGGTCCAGAGCTATGCAATATAATAGCAGGTGTCAATAAGTACTGTGGAAAACAGAAAATGGAGGGGACGGAGTGATAATGTGCCTTAAATATAGCAGCCAGTTAAACTCTCCAGGAGGTCTGAAGAGAAGGAAATACTCCCAGAATGGAGAGTTGCTACGGCACTGAATGCCAGTGTGCTAGAGCATCATGTCTGCAGGGATGTCTGAAGCAAAGATACAAGGGGGAAAATTAGTGAATGAGGACAAGGGTGGACAGGAGATATGGCCATGTCACCCACCATGAAAGAGATGTCATGCTTACTCCTGGTACTTACTGGATGGCAGCACAATGTCAATAGAACAGTAAAGGACAAGCTGGGACCTTCACAGAACACACTTTTCCACCTTTTCTCTCTCCCAATGCTTTCACTCATCCCATTTTCATAATTCCCTGTGCCTGGCGACCAGACAGACGTCCAGCCATCTATCCCTAGCAGGTCCCTGGGCCTGGCGTCCAGACAGACATCCAGCCATCTATCCCTAGCAGGTCCCTGAGCCTGGCATCCAGACAGCTGTCCAGCCATCTATCCCTAGCAGGTCCCTGGGCCTGGCGTCCAGACAGACGTCCAGCCATCTATCCCTAGCAGTCTCACAAATGAATTTTTAATTAAACATAAATTGTTATTTGAACCAAAAAAAGCCACAATAACTTGGAAGAAATTCTCTGGCATTATCTAGTGTTAGGCCAGTAATGGTTAACAAATGTCATATTAGAGAAACTAAAGATGTGATGACCAGTTCCTTATTCCTTTGCTGGATCAAGTTAGCTCATGGAAGACCAAAGGAAAAATAATTTCCTTTTCATAAGAAAGATCACTTAGGATTGGTCTTTCTAAAGAGAAAATCCACTTGGCATTTTTAAAAATCATACTTTACATTTTATCACTTATGTTCACTAATTGCCAGTAGTTGACCCCAGATGTAGCCTGCTTGAGAAACAGGAAGTAGTGTGCCCGATGACATCACTGCATTCCCCAGGGACAAGATCCACAGGCTGGGATGCTTTGTGATGACATGGTGGCTCTTGAAGCATCCTCAGTCCCTCTGACTTCTCTTCAGCACAAAGCAGGGACTTATTCAATCTCCCTGTTCTAATACAAAGAGCAGTTGAGGTCCCAGTGACCAAGCCCAAGTTACCCCAGTCCTGGAAGTAGAAGGTCACGAATGAAGCAGTGTCTTGGAGATGTAGCCAAAACTTCTCTGCCAGCAGATTTTTTCAAAAGACCAGCTTGCTAAAGCGCAGACAGTGATTTATTTCTAGCTGCCAAAAGGAGGGTCCGTGCTGGCTGCTCAACAGGTAACATGTCATATCTTCACTACCTTTGGCTTTCTGCTTTATAATTGCAGTCATCAATATTACAAACAGTGTCAAAGAGAGCGCTCAGAAATGTGTCTTGTAGACCAACACTCACTGAAGCAGAGATTTGTCCATAGTCACAAGACAGAGTAAGGTGAAAATGGCAAAACTGGAACAAGAGAACACTGAAAGCTGTCAAGAGGAACTACCCCCTAGGCTACAGGTCTTCAATTATAATTCAGCCAATGCATCTACCTGGCGTAAAGTACATGATAACTGCAGAAAGACAATAATAATAATAACAACAGCAACAGAAGAAACCAGATAATCCAGGCTCCCTTCTAGCACAGCTTAAAGACTGACTTAGCATTAGAGATAAGCCAATTCAGTTGGAGACATTTCATTTTATATTAGCTATAATGGAGACATTGTGTTAAACAATTATATACATTGGTTTAACTTCAAACCAGTGGTTAAGAATTCTGAAAATTACCTAATCTCTTTGTTTATATCTACATTTAGGTGCCATAAAGTGTACTAATATATATTTAAGGTTTCGATGGGCTGTTGAACAGCTCTGATGCGCAGGAAGACTTCCAAATTATTAAAACATAATTAATATAAAGGGTAATTGAAACCCTTTAGTTTAGGTCACAAATAACTATCCAGAGACAGTGGAGCTGTTCAGTTGTTAAAGAGACTTCTGCTGGGAGAAACCATTTTAAAAGGAAGCTGTATTTAAGATGCCAATTAGTGCTTGCCCTTGGGATAGATAGGGTGTCACAGGGAGGTAGAGGAGGTGAGGAAAAGAGGTGGGAAACCTCCAGGTGTTGGGTTGTGCTGTTATTGATTGCAAACACCACACCAAGTGAATAGCTGAGAACGTGATAAAACCCACGAAGATGAAACCTTTAAAAGCCAAGGTAAGGAGGGAGCCTCCAAAGAGCAGAGCCGATTGCTGAGTCCCCGAGTACGACCAACATCGATTCTGAGTTCACACCGACACTGAAGTCATGCCCTATTCCCTAGATGCCATCCGAAGACAACTGTGGTCCTTGTAGGGAGCCCTTCTCCATAACTACCCACAAACATGAGCTTGTACCAAAGAAACCTTAAAATGAAATAATTACCAAATTCATGGTCATTGTTGACCTAGGGGGTGGCTAAAATGAGTAAGGAAATCAGATGGGTGATTACGATGACACGATGTTTATTCTCGTAAGAAAAAAGAAAATGAGAACAGCAGCCTAGGTGACGTTTAACCAGGAAGAAAATAATTTCAGTGAATTACAAGGGTGTGTTGACTTCATCGTGTTTTATTACTGAAATACAGGAGCACTCCAATCCAGAGGAAGGGACCAGCTGTGGCCTTGCTACTTTTCAAAAGTGCAGTAGCAGCTCTGCCTCTGTTACCTTCAAATCAGTTTCAAGTTATCCTTTGGTGAGGATTTCCATGGGAGACAAAGTGCTTGCACAGTCTTAGAGAGAATGTGGTATCTGGCTGCTCAGAGACAAAGTGCCTGCACAGTCTTAGAGAGAATGTGGTATCTGGCAGAGAATGACTCCCCACTAACAAACAGTTCATCTGAATGTCAACATCTTGCTTTTTCCACACAACCTCAATCACCTTCTCAGGAATGTATCAACTCTCACGTCAGACTTGCTTTTCTGCGTCTTCTACACGATATGGTGTTAAGAGATCATTGCTCGTTACAGGACTAACCAACTTTCCCCCATTTCTGAGCTTCCACAAGGCAACTCCCAATACAGTCTTTGTTGGGAGCAGTGAGCCCCCAGATCCTGAATTTCTTGTAAACAACTTGTTTTCCCTTGATCTGAGTGTCTAGAGCTGCTCTGGACACCTCAGGAGTTCTGATGGCAGGAGAGTGGTTTCTGGTGGGTTTGGCTGGGGCGTGGCTATCCCTATATAAGCTGCCCCTGACCACAATAAAGGGGGCATTTTTGGGACATTCTGGCATCAAGGATGACTAGTGTCTCTGTCTCTGTGTGTTTTTCAATCTCCAGCCCCTTGCCCGGTTCATGAATTGTATGGTGGCGCATAGAGCGCAGACAGGGCATTGTGCACCACAAGTCTTTTCTCCAGCAGTCTTGAAGCAAAGGAAGCCTGAAAAGGTCAAAGGGCAAACTAGGCAGAACTTGGATTCCACCCTAGAAGTATCAGCCACGATGCTGAAAACAGAAACTTCAGAAACACGGGACCAGAAGGAGTTTCTCCATGCCCATGAGGCTCATAGCACCTGATGAGTCACTGAGCTGGGCCCAAAGAGACAAAGAGTTGAACACATCATTCCTCACTGCCATCCTAAGCTCTGTCTTTCCGCTGCTCTCAGCTTGGACAGTGAAGTGCTCATTCTTTACTGATCAAGCAAAAAAAATACAAGTTCCCACAATCCTCCCTCTTTGTCATCAAGCCCCCTCCCACCACAATCAATCCCACGCACAAGGACTTGCAAATACCCATAAAGGTCCTCCCGTGTCCGTTTTCAACTGAAAAAGTAGCAGCCATAATAGCAGAGTTGGGATGCAGAAGAAGCTTCTCAAGTCATCTTCATGTATATGCTTTCGCCTTATTCCAAAACATCTTCCAAGTGCAGGTAAAAATTCATATGGATGCCACCAACTGCTGAAAGGTGATTGGCCAGATAGACGATTTGTCAGACCTCTTCTGGCAACTTTCAAACTTTCTACCTTCCAGTAAGTATTCATCTCTGGTCTAAAAATCTCTCCCTCACAACCCAGGAGGGTTTTCTCCCTTTCTCAGGGAACTAGAAAGTGTCCATCACCTTTCTTGCAGGGTGGCATTTGGACTTCTCTATTTTCTCTTTCCCAGCCCACCTCTCCCTTTATCCATGCCTGTCTTCCTGTCTTGTTCATCAGGAAAATCTCAGTATCTACTACAGACTAAATACCTAAAACAGAAAATAGGCAGTAAGCTAAAAGTGAATTTATAGCTACAAACAAGTACCCAGTAACACAACCAGAAAGAAGCTTATCAAAGCACTCACTCCACGTTTGTCCTCGATTCATGTTTGTTGCTGTATCAAACACCCCAAAGGAAAGCAACTTAAAGAAGAAGGTGTTTGCTTGGATTTCTATTCCAGGTTATAGTCTAATATTCTGGGAAAGTCAAGGCAACAACTCAAAGCATCGCATTCACAGCCGAGAACAGAGAGGATAAACACATGGATCATTTATTTCTTGCTTGCATGCTGTCGGCTGGCTCTATTACACTGCTCAGGACCTCCTGTCTCAGGGAGTGGTGCCGCTCACAGTGGGAAGGGTCTTCCTACAGCAATTAACAATCAAGACAGACCCCCCACAGACATCTTCACAGGCCAAACTGATCTAGACAACCACTCATTGGGATTCTTTTCCTAGGGAATCCTAAGTTGTATCAAGTTGGCTGTCAAAAATAAGCACCACAGATGTCTTACAGTGAAAATTTGGTGTTGGGCAAACCGAAGCCTCAAAATGGCAAAAATAGACTAAGTAATGTACAGCCATTCAATAATTCTTCCCAAGCAGAGGGTGTTAGTGGGGTGGGGTGGGGTAAAAGTGTAGCCAGCTACCGCTCTCTCGGGCAACACTATTAAATCAACATAAACAAGGTGACCATTGGGACTGAGGCAGGAGACAGAAGAGAGGGGACCGGGTTTGTTTACACAGCTTCTATGAAACACTAGGGGCCTCTTACCTAACACTTAGCAGTCATTCAACCTGAAGCTGAGTGATTGGATGCTGGTTTTAATGCCCCAGCAGTTCTGTGGTATCAACCCACTCTCATGGGCCTGAAGTTTTATCATGCAAAGCATTATAAATGCCTTCAAAGATTTTGACTTTTATGTCCAAGTTTAATGTAAGGCCATGGGCAAATCAGCTCATCTTTCACTAAAGCATGACTCCTCAAGTCCATTCATGATGTATTTGTTCAGAACCTACTACCTTGGTGCAATTTTAATCACCGTGACAAAATACCCAAGGTATAGTGGTGGGAGTGGACAGCAAAGGAAGCTGCTCACAATAAGACTGTCTTGAGGACAGAGTAAGCGAGGGGGTGAGGGAGACAGAGATAGACAATAGACAGACAGACACACACACACGCACACACGCACGCACGCACGCGCACACACACAGTGGTGAGACAATCCCAATATGCTAAGGACACAAATTTGATATCTTCAATATATCAGGCTTTGGAGAACATTCAAGATCCAAACTACAGCACATACCATCTGGCAGAACCATAGAGAGATCACTTGAGCAAAGCAAAGGATATCTGACCATGACCCTTATCCAGAAGTTCAAAACACAAGGGGAAAAAAAGGTGTAGAAAGCACGTGATTTCTAATGGTGACAAGAGATAGCTAAAGCTGGAGAAATAATCCATATACTCAGTAAAGAGAGTAATGTGTAACTTCAGTCCGGCCCAGGAGAATTCTTTATGACACTCTAGGGGCTAGACTACACGAACTCCACAGTGTCAACAGAGAACACTAAGAGGAAAGGCCTTGGCCCTGCCTAGTCTCCATGCCTCCAATGCTTAGCTCAGAGTCTCTCATCTGCTCCTTCAATCTTCCCTTCTCTTTACTATCTGACATGGACTCCCCAGTGATCACTGAGGATGTCCAGGGTAGCAGCCTCTGTGGTGGCTTGTTGTATTAGGGAGGGTTAATCTGAGTTTGAACACATTAATATCTCCAATACTTAACAGATTTTGACCTTGAATGGTAACCTCTATGACTCATCAGTAATTGTGGTTTTTTTTCCTGGATCACAAACAAAAAAAAAATGAGTGGTTAACTGGTTTCTCAAGCACTTTGTGAATGTGTTCTTTGATGTATCATTATAAGATGTCATAATTTTAGTTGAAAGGTACCTTTGTGAATTGTAGGAAATTTTTTAATGATTTTGTTGCCTGTTCCAGTAACAGAAAATAGTTAACATTAAAATTGCATAATTACAAAACAATTCCTATTTCCAAGATTGTACTAAAATTAATGAAATTACAGTATTTTACACATATAGTTATATATTGGGACTATCACCATAATCCTCCTGACTAGGATTTTGACCCCAAAGTTATTTTTCTAAATCCTTAGAGGAAAGGAGCTTTAGAACACAATTTCAGAGGCTGATCTAAGCAAGTTTGGAGCATGTATTTGATGACATGCCTTACACATATAGAAACTGCCACAACAAATAAATTGTAGTCTGTGTGATGAGATGTCAGGAGGTTCTAAGCCCTTTCACACATCCATGCATGTGTTACAACCTTGGGCATCAACTCATTTTTTTTCTAGAGACATTGGTCCAAATCAAAGACCCTGAGAGCATCCCATGCACAGAAGACCTCTCTAACCAGAAAGATTTCAAAATAAGGATCTTACCTTGTCCCCAGGAAAATCATCAAACAAAGCTGTCCCCCTGTTAGTAGTAACCAGGAAACAACATGAGGGGAAATTAGGCTAAGTAATAGCACCCAAAGTTCATATAAATATTAGCACCTAGAAAGTGTTACTTCTCTATTGGCTCTTCCTTACACGGACATCTTATTCTCAGCCAGGGATTTGACATCTTTAGAAAGCTGTTGTTCTGCAGTTTGGGGATGAAAGAGGACACAGTCACACTCATCAGCCTGAGGTTCCTGGCATTGGAGGTAGAAATTCACAATTGTGGGTTCCAGAAAGTAGAAGAGCTGAAATAGCCCCAGACTCCTCTTTTGTGTTTCTCATTGTAAGAGCAAACACTGACTCTGTGACCCCACCACAGAATACAAATAGGTACCAAAGGCTCCCATCCCATCACACCAGCAATGATGACAATCACTTCATAATTAAGAACTCCAATTCTTCATGATATATTTTACTATTTCCATACATCTAGTTGTTGAGCTCTCCAGAAACTGGAGCGGGAAGCAGGGGAGATAGAGCCCCTGGCAGAAGGGGACACAGAAGCTCAGTTTCCCAGAGGGACTTGTCTGAAGTTACACAGCTGGGAAATAATGACCCCAACAAAGAAATCTTGTCACTTGATTCATAAAGCAATCTTATTTTCATGTTTTTAATTAAGTGCTTATAGTAACTGAGCTATCTCTTAATGCACTCAGAATGGTTTTTTTTTTTAAGTCAACATTCAGGTTCAATTTGGCTGCACTCTGCAAAATATTCTGGGAGAATCTCAAGAATAATTTGGTCTTGTGCCAGTAGAAGCTCTGCTATGCGCCTGCTTTTCCTTTTAAGGCATTTAGAAACCAGGATGCCTCAGACAGCATCTCTCCATCCCGTCAACAACCAAATCCCTTCATGAAAACACCAATTCCATCAGCAGCATATTATTTTCATCTAATCTTGAAAGTCATATTAATGCAACCTGACTAAATGTGCTTTCCTGCACACTATTCCTAAATTTCAGTCAAAGCTCTTGAATAGTTCAGCAATTTTCTAGAATGCTGTGCATCAAGTAGTGTTGGGTGAGCCAAGGAGGGGGGTTATTAATGAAAACTGAAAGTCAAAAGGAAAACAAACTCAAGTAGAAGAAACACTCTGCCTTATTCCACAGAAGGAAGAGGGAAAGGGAAAAGGGGGATTAAAATAACTCTGGTGCTATTGATGTGAATTCTTCCACTGATGTGTTTTAGAAGTAATCACTAAGGTCAAGAGAACAATTCACATAGTCATCAGGGTTACAGGTGTGTCTCAGAGGCTCTAAGAACTTTAAAGAGTCCCTTTGCAGAATATGATCTGGAGTGCCTCATTATCCTTCAAGGGTAGTCTTAATCCAGCCCGCCTTTCATCTAAAATGACTCCAGCTCCTTTTGATTTCCAAAAATTTATTAAAGAGATAAAGATTCTTGTTTGATTTTTTTTCTTCCAGAATGTTCCATAATCTTTCACTAAATCAAAAACTATGTAAAACCTAGAGTAGTTTTTTTAGAAAACATGAAGCAGCTGAAAACCGGCTTTGTGCTTGGGAGAAAGAAGGGGGAGGGATGGGAAGAGAAGGGGAGGGTTGAGAAGAGAAGGTGAAGATTGGGAAGAGAAGGGAGGGTTGAGAAGAAAAGAGGAGAGTTGAGAAGAGAAGGGGAGGATTGGGAAGAGAAGGGGAAGATTGGGAAGAGAAGGGAGGGTTGAGAAGAGAAAGGGAGGATTGGGAAAGGGGGGATTGGGAAGGAAAAGGAAGATCTGGGAAGAGAGAGAGGGATTGGGAAGAGAGGAGAGGGTTGGGAAGAGGAGGGCGTGGAAGAGAAGGGGACAGTTAGAAGGGTGAGACCATAAGGAACTCAGGCAAATTTGTAGGCTTTGATTGTCTGATATCATGGCACGAGATACAGCTTTGTTGTAAGATGCTAAGTAGCTGCAGAGTACCAGAACCTCCCACCAGAAGCTGCTGAAAACAAACTATACCGAGAGTCACCTGAAGCAACATTTTTGATTTTAATTCTCCTCTTATTTGGTATTGAAGCTATTAATTTCACACAGGCTATTTATACACTTGAATACTGAGTGTAATTTCAAAAATTCAATACTGTTAAGCCAAAATTTACTATTTAGATATGAGAAGAGCATCTTATCTTCCCATGTAACAAATTGACACTCTTGATGTGGGACTCCCCTCTGTATTCTGTGAATATCATTGGTTAATAAATAAACTGCCTTGGCTTGTTGATAGGGTAGAGTAGAGCTAGGTATGGAAAACTGAACTGAATGCTGGGAGAAAGGAGGTGGAGTCAGAGAGAAGCCATGGAGCCACTGCAGGAGAGAGACGTGTTGGAACTTTGCTGGTAGGCCACAGCCTCGTGGTGATGCACAGATTCATGGAAATAGGTTAAATTAATATGAAAGAGTTAGCAAATAAGAAGCTAGAGCTAATGGGCCAAGCAGTGATTTAAATAATATAGTTTCTNACTGAATGCTGGGAGAAAGGAGGTGGAGTCAGAGAGAAGCCATGGAGCCACTGCAGGAGAGAGACGTGTTGGAACTTTGCTGGTAGGCCACAGCCTCGTGGTGATGCACAGATTCATGGAAATAGGTTAAATTAATATGAAAGAGTTAGCAAATAAGAAGCTAGAGCTAATGGGCCAAGCAGTGATTTAAATAATATAGTTTCTGTGTGATTATTTCAGGGCTGAGCAGCCGGGAACCAACAAGCGACCTCCCTGCAACACACTCTTGGTATGAAGTTGGTAGCTTAGAACAGCTCAAGTTTATTCTCTTGCACTCAGAAACCCAAAATGGGTTTCCAGACAAAGTCATGTTCTGTCCAGAGGCTCTGGGAAGAATGTCTGCCCCATCATGCTCTCAGCACCCAGAGCTGCATTCTTGGACCCTTTGTTGGGATTGCTCCTCATCCTCAAGGCCAATGACACAGCATCGTCAAAGGTGTCTGTGCCATCCCCACACTGCCCTGTGTCATCCCCCTCTGCCCTCTTCTTCCAAGTGTGTCCATGGTTACACTGAGGACAGAGATAATACCAGACAAATGTCTTGCTTCCAGACTGTCAATCACATCTGCAGAATTCCTCTCGCCCGTATGAGGTCATACTCTGCATTTCATGAGTTGGATGTCTTTGGACCACTCTTCTGCTCCCGCAGCAGAACTGGCTTTCCTTAGTGTCGGCCACTGAAAACTATTCCCCAACCTCCTATGCAAAAGAAAATATAGCTTTGAAGATCTCTTTTAAAAAAAGACCCCATCTTTGTAATCTTTTGTAAATACAGATTCTATTCAAACTTAAATTTAATCCTTAAGTATCATGAACCATGCAGAAGAAAAAAATGTGAGATAAGATCCTCGGGGCTTTATTTTTTTTCTCATCCTTCTACCAGAGATATAAAATTTAAAGTGATATCTCTGAAAATGTTTCCTTCTACATTCAAGCAAGCAAATTGCAAATAAAAATTGCACCCATTACCTACTCTTTGCAGGATATGCTTTAAAGCAAAGGTTTACTAATTTAACATCATCTATGACTACAAGTAATTGACTGAATACTGGGTAAGCATTACAAGCAAGCATTTGATAAAGTGGACTGAGTAACAAAAATCTGCCTTCAGCAGGTTAGTTGTCCGTCCTGCAATCCACTGAAAGCTCAGCTAGAACAAAGAGGAAAAAAGAATAAATTCGCTCTCTGTCCAGCTGGAACATCCACCTTTAACCCTGTATGTGGGCTCTCCTGGTTTTGGGACTTCAGACTTAGACTGAATTAGACTAGCATCTTGGCCGCATATGCATACAGAGAGCAAATGACAGGATTCACCCATAACCATGTAAGTCAATGCTTTATTTTACATGTACATGAGAGATATTAGTATATCATATCAAACATAGATGATGCATGGGTTTATAGAGTATCAATCAGAGCATGACAGCCATGTAGCTGTCATATAGCTGTCACAGAGCATAAGGCTAGGTATATCCTTCTTCCCATGCATCCCATATCACAAAAACCTGCTTGCCTGTGCACATCCTTTTTGTCCCATGCATTTAAAGCATCAATGTCTAAAACTCACGCATGCGGGGCCTGCGAACACCCAGTGTGATTCATGTGAGGCTAGCTTCCAAAAGCCATTAAGTCCATTAAGCAACTGAAAATTAGCAACCCTTTAACAACTTGATGGAAAGCAGCTTATGTAACATTGGGAGTGTGTGGAAAGTCTGACAGCAAGCCATGAAATAAGTGTGGAAAATGCATGCCTAATAGGGTTATGGCAACGGAGGACTCCGAAGAGAGGCTGGGGGCATGTGCAATGTTCCCTGCTACTCCTAGATGATAAAAGGACTGCACAGACAGGAGAGCTCTCTGCTGCTGGCAGCAGGACAGAAGCAGGTTATCACAACCCGGGCTACTCCCCAGGGGTGCTGGCGGCCAGCCCAAGGCCATCCCAAGACAACAGCTGCCTAGAGGGTGCTCCATTGGCTCCCGAAGAACAGCTTTCACAAAGAGAAAAGAAGAAATGGTTCAAAGGGAGCATGAGATCTAAACATCAGGGGATGGTGTGGCTTTAGTTCTGTAGGCTTCCTCAAAGCAGTAAGCTGGACATCCAGATGTGAGCTTGACGCAGAGGTGGGGTCCTCAGAGGACATCACCTCTGTATCTATGGTAACCAGAGCTGTCTCACACATGATTACTGACAGAGCCTCTCTTTAACTGAACCATTTGTAAATTTCTGCATCCAGCTGTTTGACATTTATGAAATCAATATAAACTCAATCTCTCCTACCGCACATACTACTCATGCATCCAACGCAATCGAATTAAAAAAGCTAATGAAAGAGCAATGTCAGTTGTGCTATATATATCCATTATGGATGGCACAGCACTGACCTCAGCTCAAAGCCTGCCTTTACAGGTGTACACAAACACATGCACAGATGACAGCCACACATAGCCCACTTCACACACATCCATGAACATTCACACGTGTCTATATACACACACAATGCATACAGCAGAAATGAACACACTGTGCAGCACATAAACACACACACACTTTTTGTGTTAAAATAGATCTTTTTCATATAATAGACCCTAATTACAGTTGACCCTCCCTCTACTCCTCCTAGTTCCTCCCCACATTTCCTCCCACCTAGAGCCACCCCTTTCTGTCTCTCATTAGAAAACAAATGGGCATCAAAGAGATAATAAAATAAAGTAAGATTAAAAAAACAAATTGGTATAGGACAAAACAGACAGAAGGAAAAGAGCCTAAGAAAGGCACAGAAAACAAAATTAGATGCAGAGAACTATTAGTTTCCACATTCAGGAATCCCATAAAAACACAAAACTGGAAGCCATAAGGAGCATTACTGTTCATTCTAAAATCTGTATCACATCCTGCAATGGCAAAATAGGCGTGATATGCTCTAAGGATGATCTGCCCCACCAAATCCTGATGCTCTCGCTTTAGCTTGTTTCTGTGGATGAGGAAAATGTCAATGAGATCACAGTTCACTTCATGCCTTTCATAATGGATGCTGGCTATTGACTTTCATATCAATTACAGAAATATAGGAAGTACAGCCAGAATCAGCTCTTCTCAAACCTGGAGCAGGAGAGAAAACATGCCCTCATGTCAACAAGAGTTCAGCTAGCCACAGGCCAAAGGAAAATCAAATTCTGTGACCCCCTACTGATAACTACCACTTCTTTCCTCTATAAAGATCCATGGACTGAGTTTAAACATTTTAGAGCTTGCTCCCTGAAACTCTATGCAGGGGCTCCAAAGAGAATGTTGGCTGCCTTCAAACTATGTGTAGCTCGTCAGTGCTAGCTCAAGCTGAGATGCAGAAGCCACACAGCAGCAGCAGAAGAACCTCTATGAATTTGGGGAATCTCAGGCCCAGCCAATGCCTGAATAAGGATCTGCATCCTCATAACATCACCAGAGCCTCTGGACCTCACAGCGGGAGACTCGGGTGTCGGGGAGGAGGACAAACAAGAAAAATGATGCTTCTCTCCATAGTACCCTTCTCAGAACACTGACAATTAAGTCCCATCATTAAGGATGGCTTGTAGCTCCTTGCCTATCCAGAAGGATTTTAATCTAATTAATATGTTAAGAGATCACTACAGCGAGTGACTCCCCAACTCTTGTGGAGAAAATGTCACCAAAGAATCTAAGGGTGGGGCTAAAGAGATAGCTAAAGAGATAAAGGTATTTTCTGTGTGGCAGAAGCATGAGGACATGACGATGGTCTCAAAAGCTAAGGAGGAGGAGCTACTGAAGATGATACCTGATGTTGATTTCCGATTTCTACATGTACACACACACACACACACACACACACAGGTGGGTGGGGATAGAAGGTTATAACTTAGCCATTAGCTGATTCCCTCCAAACTGGTTTTCTATAACCAAAACAACTCAATTTCCAAATTTAGAAAGAAACAACAACCTAAGCTAAAAGGTCTTACTCTTTCCGCGCATGGCTTTGGTATCGACAGGTAGGAAAGACTGAGAGAAGCCAAATTTTTCATCATCACAAGAAAAAGTATTTGCTGCCTCTTCCAAAAATAATAAGAGTAACTATGGAAACCAGACAAAACTCAGAAATGCCTTGTCATTTACAAAGGGCAAAGTAACTCTTTCACATGCAAAACAATCAACCTGGAAGAACCCAGTATGCGGAAGATAATCACAAAGACCTGTTAGCCAGGCACCATCATGAACAGTTCAACTTGCTTGCTGTGGAATTGCTAAATTATGTTTTCATACCTGGATTATGAGTCAACAACAACTACATTTTCATGTAGCCAGAAAATAAAATTAAACCTGTTGTGGAATAGAATATATATTTAACTATGTAAAGATATGTAGTATTTGTTTGTGTTGAAGAATAACTGTTTAACTACATAAAGATGTGTTGCATTTGTTTATACTGCATTTGTTTTAACTGTGTAAAGATGTGTTGCTGTTTCACCTTGCCTGCCTAAGGCACCCAATTGGTCTAATAAAAAGCAGAATGTCCAATAGCTAGGCAGATAATGCATAGGTGGGGCTGGTGGACAGAGAGAATAAGGAGCAGGAGGAATCTAGACTTAAGAGAGGAGAGCATGAGGAAGAAAGAGGAAGATGCCAGAGACCAGTCAGCCAGGCAGCCGTCAGCCAGCCAGACACAGAGAAAGCTGCAAAGTAGGCCAGAAAGAAAGGAAGGAAGGAAGGAAGGAAGGAAGGAAGGAAGGAAGGAAGGA
>LOJH01002939.1:19112-40749 GCA_001685095.1 Ellobius talpinus
AAGGAAGGAAGGAAGGAAGGAAGGAAGGAAGGAAGGAAGGAAGGAAAGAAAGCCCCAAGGCAAAATCTAGATGAAGAGAAATAGGGTAAAATAAGTTATAAGAGCTAGCAGGACAAGCCTAAAGTAAGGCCAAACATTCATAACTCTAAGACTCTGTGTCATGATTTGGAGGCTAGCAGTTTAAGGGAGCCTGCTCCATGAACCCTTTTTGAGACTGCTAAGTTGTTCACTGAAAGGTATTTCCTTTTGGAGGTGAATTAGCTATTGAGGATCAGGAGGGTATCATATCATCAGTTTGAAAGACAGGGTATGTCTAAGACACACAAGTGACATCTAGGGAAGATGAATGGCTTCCAAGATCTCAGCTACTGGGTTTACTAACCCGGTCCTCAAAATTTCTTATGTAAAAGTCAAAATATAAGTGGGTATTCTTTGCAGAGAAAATGAAGCAGAGCCATTTGTTGAAGCCAAACTCTGTCCAGGGATGGCCACCAAATCCTGCCTCTTAAGCCACGTCTCCTGAGTGCCTCTCTGAAAGCCCTTCCTCCTGCCCTGCTCATCGGTTCATCAGCCTCTGCTTTGCTTTCAGATTCAATGTTGCTCTCTGCTCAGACAAATGTATGTACAGGGGACACAATGAGAAAACAGCCACTTTATTTCCAAACAGCCAAGAGGCTGGTCACAGCAGAAAGGAGCAGAGAGCTGAAGTGTGGGTCTCAATAGTAGTGTCATGGTCAAAATGACATGTTTATATTTTACCTACGTCTTTTCATTTCATAAAAGAACAGAAAATACATATAAGGTTTCATTGATGGAGGCTCATTTGGGGTCACCTGCAACTTGTATTTGTCACTACCATGGCCAAATGAATAACTCTGGCATATTATAAAGTCATAAATAAAACTGTGAGTCCCTCTCTTCCTAGCATGTTAGGTGAGCTTTGGTCTCTTTTTTTGCGTGTCTGATTGGCTTGGCTTCCACTCTCTGTAAAGCATGTCCTCACTGGCCATCCCTCCATGGCTGTGTACTCACTGTAGATGCAGAGTTAATGTCATGTGAAGCCGTGTTCTAGTCACTACCCTTCCTAGAGCAGGTAGCCCGCTTTCAACGAAAATCTAAATACAATGCTAAAGCCTATGCAAAATATTGTACAGAGCCTCTTGGTAACTGAGCAGTCGAAATACATGTATATGTGTAAGTATGTGAGCACATATATGGGCGTGCAAATTGGATGCTGCTCTCTCACATGATGTTAAAGGAGGAAAGACATACATGCTTCCCCATCCGACTCTGGATCCAGAAAACCAGCAGCATTTCCCCCGGCCTGAGCCAGCAGCATTTCCCTTCCCCAGACCTAAACCGGCAGCATTTCCCTTCCCCAGGCCTTAGCCAGCTGCTTTGTCCTTGTCAGCTGCGTTTTCATCCAGGGCTAATTCTCTAATTTACCCATTTATTTTTCTCAAGCAATGCAATTAATGATGAAGGGAGTCTTTTATAGGCTCACCACTGGGCACTCTTTCTTAAGTGGAAGGGAAAATTCCTCAGATATGTTTCCAATCAGCAGCATGTATTGAAGCCAAGAACTAACAACCCAGCACCGTAAACTATTACAAAATCCACACAATTAAGGGCTTGCCCACACAGGCCAAGACTGCAAAGACCAAGTTCAAATCAGTACAGGCTGCTTTTTCAGGCTGGCCCATCATCCTGCGCTCTATCCATCCTATTGCGTGCCCAGGTCCCCTTCCTTTGGTTCACTCTGGTACATAGTCCCATCAAAGTGCTTGCTCATACTTGTTGATCATGTGCCTCTGCAGACATTATTACAACAGTTGTCATAGCCAATACTCAGATCTTCATGAAGGGAAGAGCTAAAGGGAGCAAAGTATCTCCTAAGCTGATAACTATTGACACATGAGGTCATGAGGGAAAATGGTTGAAAGCACCAAGTAGTACCAGTTCACACTGTGGTTCCTCATGGAGCTCTATGGGAGCCCAGAGTAAGTGCGAGGTTGGGGGAAAACCATGCTGTAATGCTGTGGTCTCCCCCTTCACACAGTTCTCAGCTGTTCAATATCTTTTGAGCACCTGCCCATTCCAGAAACATGTACATCTTCCTAGGTCAGATTCCAGAGGACATAAACCCCAAATGGGTGAATTATACAAGAGGCCAAGAAGCATCAGAAAAGGGGTGGTGGGGATACAGACAGGAGGGGCAGCTAAGAAGAGGAGGGGACTGACACACATTGCGAAGTAGGTTAGAGTCGGAGGGACTTGGGAAAGGCCAGGCAAGTAGTGGAGACTAAGAGGAGAGAGGGGCTGGAGGCTGCTCAACATCATCAGAGAAGTCATACTGGCAATGGACCCATGTAACATGATGTGACCATGAAGATGATACACGCGTGTACCTACATGTACCTACAAATGTATGTGCATGCATGTGGAGGCTCTAGATCAATGTTGGGTATTGACTGGTAAACCCAGAATACCTAGCTAGCAATCTCTAGTCCTCCTGTCCCTCCCCTTTCCCGAGTTCTAGGATTACAGGCACATATCACCACACCCAGTTTTTACATGCAGGAGATCATCCTTTTACAGCAACCAAGTGACCAGCTGGGTCATCTCCTAGCCTAGGTGATGTAAGCTCCATCCCTGAACACCCACAGTGGAAGGAGAGAAATGACTTCCACAAATTGCTGACCTCCATGCATGTGCTTACTGTGTCCAGCATGCCCATACATGTACACACACATACTGAAAAATCAAGATAAATACGCTAGTTAATTAAAACCATAACTACAGTCTAGACATAAGAAAAGAATTCATACAAACCCAACTGTGATACACTGTGTAAGTTCCCTGATCTCAGCTCCTCAAAACCAGTGGGGTGACCAAAAATGAAGTCTGAGAACTGTTCAAAGATTAGAAGAGTCTGAAGACACAGTGTGTAAAGTTCCACGATGTCTTGGATGGGGTCCTGGACAGAAGAAGGGCGTAAGTGGCCTTTGTTAATGCTACACCATCGGTGCTCAGACCAACAGACCACATGACCACAAGGAGGAAACAGCAGAGAAAAGTGAGTTGAGGAACAGAAATGCCCAGGTTAACAGTAGCTTTTCTCCATATCCACAAAATGTTGTTGAAATTGTATTTTATTTAAAATATCCAAATACCTTCTGCCCATAGTAATGATTCTAGACTTAAAAAAAAGTTCAACAGACAAGAAAAGATTAATGCAAAACAGCTTCAGAGATTGATAATTACAGATTTGATGCCATTCGCTGTATTAATGCTAAGTGGGTTATCAAATCAATTAGAGGATCCAAAGCCAGTCATTGCATTTCCTTAAGGCCCTGAATTATTAAGTGCCCAACACAGCACCAAAACATCATCACCACCACCACCCATTGATTCTCGCTATCTCCTCCAGGCCTATGAAGTCCTAGGAAAGCTTCCTTTCCCATCAACTGTCCTTTTCACAGTCAGAGTCCTCCCCCACCAAAGCCCTTCCTTTCCCTCATGTAGCGTTTAGGGTACCCATAGTGCTGTCCCCTCTCCAAGGAGGTGACTTGTGCACCTTCCAAAGGTGCTTATCAGAGAAGGCAGCTTTGCCAGGTGACTACACAGGTCACACATCAGATTTGCTAATGAAGTACTGCTGTCTGTCACCTTTGTCCTCAGGCTCCTTCCTGTCTCTGGGGGTTCAGACATCTTTGAGATGCCACCTGTTTCCTGAAGAACCAGACTAATGATGCTCCAGAGGGTCCCAGGCAGCCTCTCAGGCAAGTGACCTCATCCACACTGCAAAAACCCCTCCGCAGAACCTGCTTCTTCCCTCTGGCATCACTACAGCCTCACAGAGCACACCCACCCAGAGATTACTCAGGGGAGGACGCTGACAACCTAGAGAGAGCAGGCTAATGTAGTAGAGGACCACACACCTCGGGAGCACTCAGGCCACGTGGACTACAGAGAAAAGTAGGAAAATTCAAGGAAAGGGGGCCCAGAAACACAGTATCCACCCTGCCCCCAAGGTTTCTGCTTCCCACCTTCAGAAAAAATAAAAAAGAGTTTCAACTTGAATATTCAGCCAAACCCTTGAGTTCAGTGTAAGCACCGAACTGATGGTATTTTGTGTTTCCCAACAAAGTCTACTGTATGGTTCCATATTGCCCCTTTGCATTCCAGATGTAGAATCTTGTCCACTCTTGACAACATTGCTTTTCAGTTGAAACTGAGTCTGCTCAGACCTTTATACACTTGGACAGATGCGGCTTCCCTTTGCTTATTGTTTAAATGGGATTTTCTTTTTTCTCTCCCAAAGACCAGGCAAGTACACTCTTGGAGTTTTTGTGTTTTGTCAAATTTGATAAAGCAATTAGTGAGTGATTAAAGTGATTTAATTTGCATAGCTAATCGGAGTGTTTACTACCATCTCAAGAAATCCATTCTTTATTTGTATAGCAGAAACAAATGGCTTCAATCAAGGGATTAATGAGGTTGAGAAGTGAAGTGCAGAGGAGAGAGGTAGCCACCTGGCCCCAGAGGTCAAGGTGAGTCCAGCAGATATGAGCAGAGCAGCAGCTGCTGGCAGTGTCCTTTTAAATATTGTGACATGTGTATCTCCTGCTCCAGCCTTGTCACAGTCCCATGAGAGATACGAGCTTCTTAGAGAGGGTGGGTTGGTTTCATTAAGGACAGCCAGGTGGCAGCTCATGCCTTTAGTCCCTGAACTCCAGAGGCAGAGGGAGGCAGATCTCTGAGTTTGTGGCCAGTCTGGTCTATACAGTGAGTTCTAGGACAGCCAGTGCTACACATAGAAAACCCATCTTGAAAAAACAAAAGAAAAAAATCAAAAAACCTTCATAGCATTTTCATGTTGTAGCTAAAATTCCAACCTTTCCGTATGGTGGGAAAAATTTACTTACAAAAGCTCAGAAATCAAAACAAGTCAAATATAAGCCCTGCCTCTTTATACAGATATGGAAAAGCCCAGAGACGGTAGCTGAAGGGAAGGAAACAAGACCTAATATTTCATGAGCAAGTCAGAAACTGCTGCTGAATAATCACCCTCCTCAACCATATGTGACAGCAGTTGGCAGGAGCAAACATAGCGGTAAAGACACACAGAGGAATGCTGAGGAAGCACCAGGCACTTCATTCATTGAGCCACATCCAATGCAAGGAAGCCAGGAGGCTCCGCAGGGACAGGGAAGCTCCTAGGCCCCACCAAGGCTTACAACAAAATGCACAGCATTCCTGACTCCTTCACCAAGGACATGATCATCTGAGTGTGGAGGTTCATGAAGTCTAGAAGTCCCCCCCACACACACACACATACCACATTTCGGTCTACTCAGAACATCAAACACCATGCTATTTGTAAATAGGATTTTTGCAGATGCAATTAATTAAATTACAATGAGGTCATGCTGGATTAATATGGATCCAGTGACTGTTGTCTCTGTAGGGAGGCCGTGTAAAGACACAAGTAGCACACAGAGAACCCCATGTGACCACGGATGCAGATCCTGAAGCACGACTTCTACAAGTCAAAGAATGCCAGGTCGGCCTCCGGGGGTGGGGGGGCAATGTCAGTAACTCAGACCAGTCTCCTCAAGCAACCAACAGGCAACATCCGAACCGGAGAGAACTGATTACTGTAGCAATCAAATATGAGGTAATTGTTTGTAACAGTAGCCTTGGGAAAGAAATACAGATATTAAAGATAGCCATACAAAATAATGAAGACGTTTTGGTCAGATTAAAAGGATTTTTCCCACTCTCAACTATCATTAACACGAACATAAACAAAGATATGAACATTAGTGTGGGGGGTGCATGTGATAGATGTTCAGGTCACTAAAAACTTTGGGTTAAACATCAATGATGTCTAAAAAGAAGTTAACAAAACAGAGGGAGAAGAGAAAAAATGGATAGAAATGGAATACACAGTTCAAATGGTGATAAGACATACAAGGAAGTATCACATGTTAGTAAAAACTACACACAAATGCCCATAGTGTGCCATTGCTGAACTACTGAAACAGACTATTAGGTTTTGACAAGAATTGAAAACTGTGGTCTGTCAACAAAATCTGAAACACAGTGATTGTGTAAATAAAGTTTTACTGAAACACCCTCCCATACACACACACACACACATCTGCACGCTGCCAATGGCTGCTTTCATGACACAATGGCAGAACTGAGTAGTCATGACAGAGACCATGTGGCCCTTGCAACCTGAAATATCCCTGGTTTAACTCAGCATTTACATCAACTCACTGGCTATAGCACAAAGAAAGCAGAGTTTTCAGAGAGGGTGAAAGTGATATAAAATAAGTCCTTAACAATGTGCTCACTGATTGTTCAATGGTGACATGGAACCTGAGAAAGGGCGTGGGGTCTGACGGGATAGGACATGTGCTCAGTTGTAAAATGCTGCACACTGACTCATGTTCTGAAGGCTTATTATCACGCTCATGGCACCATTCTGACAACTGTGGGGCTTGGGAAGCCTGACTAGTGACATAGGTCGCTAAGGAGAGGTCACAGAATATTCGACTGGCCCCTCGTTCTGTACTCTGCTTCCCGATCCACCATGAGGAGAGGAGCTCCCCACATGATCCTGTCACCCTGTCCCCAAGCTGTCTCTGTTAGACTTCAGGGTCACAGGTCCTAAGGCAGCTCACACTCAGGTGGAAAGAGACAGCCACCAGCAAGGGTGGTAAATGACCATAAAGGCTGTGCATTTCCCTACCACAAAAGCTGGGGCACTGGAGCAGTAAGGACACCAAGAAAGACCCACTTCCTTGCAGGTCCTGTCTTCAATGAAAACAGCGAGAAGCGCCTTTGGGGAGGCTTTGGAGGTCAAACTCCCTTGGGCAGGCAACTGAGAAATCCCACTTTTCTTTGAAAGCAGAGCAATATGAGGATGAACATGGCATCTCAGGAATCTGGACGGTTTATTATCACGTGAGAGAATAACAGCATCTAGAGCAAAAAGTGCATTTTTGCCATCTCTGATTGTGAACAGCATTTGAACAGAAAGATGAAGGGCTATGACTGCAGAGGCTCTATTTTTAATAACTATGAAGAGACCTAGAAGCCACGGAATCCCTTCATAGGACTGTCAGACAGAAAACTTGCAAAAAGCCGCTTTCTTCATTAATAAACCACACAGTCCATTAAAAACGTGCCTGCTACAAAGCTGGAGGGCGTCTCACAGCAACGCCCTCCCTGTGGAAAGCCATGCCCAGGAGTGCGATGGTGTGAAAAGGTAGAAGACTGAGTCCAGACAGGGCCCCTCTTCCTGTTCCCTCTGACAAGCCAAAGCCTCAAAATATGGGGATAAACATTTCAGCTTACAATTAGCTAAAAGCCAAGTGGGATGTGTGTACATAAACCAATATTTCTAGGTTTAGATAAAGGAGATTAAATGTCTCTTAGATTGCATTTATGAGATCTGTCATCAGGTAACATAATTTACCAATTTTATCAAAATTAATTCACCAGTGACTTCAATTATGTAAATAGCTGCCCACTGTCTGATAAAGATGTCAACTCGGAGATAAGGATTATCTAGCTCAAGGAGACTCACCAACAGCATCAATGTTCCCAGTTTCTCATGAAAACTATGCTGTCCTCTGTCGCCTTTGCTGGCTTCTTCCTGTGGCCTCTGAAGCAATAATCTTGAGAGCTACAATGGACTGGTGGCCCCAAGAAGTGCTGGGGTATGACAATTTCACACTGTGGGTTCTGGTCCTGGATTCCCTTCTTGTTGATAACCAAAGAGAGTGCTGGGCAGGGAGCTGGCCAGGATGTGAATCCTATTCAAGCCATGGGAAGGCTCCTTAGACCAGGGTGGCAGTGGCTGGAAGACAGACCCCCATCAACCTCCCCATACACGAGTGAAGAACGGCATCCTTAGCTTCTCCCTTCCTTCCCTTGGCTTACAAGACTGGATGCCCCCAAACCAATAGGATAAAGATGCCGACATTAGTCAGCCTTCGGGGCAGATGGCACACCACACTCCGTGGAGCATTGTCAGGAGAATGCAATTCAAGAGCTGGGTAAACACAAGGAACAACTCAGAGTCAGCATGACTAACAGGGTTTAGCAGCCACTTAGAGGCCAGATGGAGCTGGAAGAGCCTTGACCAGACCTTGAATGTGTTGAGGCTTTGGGTAGAGGGACCAGCTATATCCAGATGTGGATATCCCTCAAGCCAAGAGCCCGTTTTCCTCCCTTCATCTCTACAGCTTCTAGGGGAGAAAGTCAACCAGAATGTGCTCCAGGGCCTGGGATCTGTGGAGGATCAGGTAGGGTAGCAGTATATGAGAAACCAGCAGGCTGCCCTTTCCCTAACATTGAGCTGTCTGCTCTTATGCAAAGTGGAGCAGCAACTCCCAGCCCTGGTTGTATTTTTAGCAATTGTTGCTGCCTTCCTTCTACCCCTCCCCTTTCCCTGTGAAGGTGCTCCTGTGGGCAACAGACCTAGTCAGGGAGCAAACCAGCTGCATAGTGAATGTGTTTCTAAGTAGAGAAAGACATCAAACCACAGCGCAGCTATAATAGTTTCTGTTCACTGGCTCATGCCAAGAGTCAGACCCACGGGCACTACACACTGCTCACTGTGGAGTATCTAACACGCTAACATACATGGACAGAATTAGCTCAAGCCAGGAATAACTTAACAGATGTCCAAAGTTCCCCTCAGGACCGTTCTTCAAATACAACCCCCATATGAAATCCTCTCCCATGACCACTATAATTGCATTGTCCTCTCAGTACACTGAAACCACCCAGAAGGCAGTGCTGCTGCAGGAAACCGTGCAGCTAATAGTCATGAAGCAAAAGCCACCAGTGTTAAAAGGACACCCTGTTCTATAATAGGCAAGTCTGGCATCCATGTGTTGTGTGTAAAGCTACCCTGGGTTAGCCCCCAAACCCTGTATGCACAGACCTGAAGGCAAGTGTGAATGACTTAAGCACACGGTGACACGTGATCTTCTCAGTTCCCAGACACTGCACATGGGGTCTGGAGTGGCAGATGGCCTTTCCCACAGATGGCCCACGCACAGCCACCTCTCCCACACATTCCTCTGCAGTGCACTCTGCCCCCCAATCAGGCCACACTTGCACATCTGGGAAAGCCCTGGCACTGTGCAAAAGGATTCAAAGGAAAGAGGCCTGTGCCAGTTTCTGGGCCCAGCCTGGAAACTCCCATTTCCTGCCTCTTGAATCTTTCTGCCCAGAAAAGAGAGGCCAGACTTAGGCTGGCCCTGGAGCATCAGATATGCAAATGAGGTGCTTCTTACACCCAGCTGTGAGAGGCTAGTTGTGTTGATGCCAGGACCAGCCAATATGTGACTGCAACTGGATGAGACCCGGGAAGCTATCCAGTGGAGTCTAGGCCCCCAAGAGGACTGTGCAGCCTGGTAATAAATGATGGTAGCTTGAACTCTAAAACTATACTCACTTGCAATTATCGATTTGATTTGTTTTCTTTCAAAAAGAGTGGAAAATATACGAAGGCCCTGCCAAAGAGAAGAAGCACCTTCACTTACGCTCCAGCAGTCAACCCAGGGCTTCAGGACCCTTAAGAGGCTGAGCTGCAACAAGACCTCAAGCTTGGGTGGGGCTTAGATGCGGTGCTTTTATTTGCAGAACTTGGTACTTAGGGAAAAGCCATAGAGCACTGAGACGATTGTGGCGCTGCCCAGATGGTTCTGGTTATCATCACCCTCTCTTCCAGTTCCGAGAGCACAAGCAGCTGTCAGCTCCACCAAGCCTCAGGAACCACTGACTATGGTGGCCATGTGCTACAGGAATGGCAGCCAGCCCTTGGGGACGAAGGGCTTCCCATCTGAGCCCGCCAACTCTGCCGCTCACCATTTCCTCGTGCATTACTGAAGCAGAAGCCCACAGCGTCCTCCCTGGCTACCAGATCTGTCAGCACCTTCATGAGAGGTCAGAGTTCCACCTGACCCCTCTGGTGGGCAACCTGCCGTCCTGGAGAGCGGCATGTGTGACCTGCCATTGTCCTGCAGCTGTACAGCTTTTCCCAACAGCTTTGCAGGACAAGACCATAAAAATGAATTGCGGAGACACTGAACCAAAATTATCTGATGCATTTCAATTTCAAAAAACTAAACATGCAGAATTCTGACACCAGGAGTATTCCAGACAATGACCCATTGGCCTCTGCCAATGGTACCAAGATATCACTGAACTGGGCCCAAACTTTTTGGTCACATTGTAAACTAATCACATGCTTTCAATTACCACCCCTCCTAGTATTCAAATCCTTGTAAAACCCCATGAGTATATTTGAAAATGACCAGGAGCTTAGGTTATTATTATTCATTTATTCTGCTTAAAGCTTTTGGAGAATAAGCTTGCTGGAGCAGAACGGACTGTTGAATGGATGTAGTTTTGATAAGCTGCTGCTAGGTCAGGGCTCAGGCATTCCTTTTCTACTTGCTGGGGTCCCTTGGAACGTTGGGCTATCATTTGGCTCGGGTGTTTGTTCCCATCACCACACAGACAAAAATAAAAAAGATAGTTCTGAAAAGTTTCTTGCTTTAGAAAATGGTATGTCAGTTACGTTAGGCCTTAGCCAAAGTTGGTTGCTTCAACATTGCAAATGAGACTTTGGGTGATTGCCCAGGTAGCCAGTTGTCACTGTCATTTGTTGCACATTTTGGAAGTTGCTCAATTGCATTTCCTGCTTACTCAAGTAATATTGTTTCCCTTCTCAGATCTTCGATGGGGTTGAAGATTAGATAGTTGTAGTAACCTTCCTCATGATTTAGCCAAGCTTAATTTTAATGCAGGATTTAGACTCCTTGAAATAGAATGTTTAGTAATACTTTTGCTATGTGTTCCTTGCTTAATATTGTTTATATTGTTTGTAATTTTATATTAAGTATCTGTTCCTATTGTATATAGTTGTATCGTGTTTGGATCAATCTTGTTTAGACAAAAGGGGGAGAAGATGGGGAAGCTCTGTTAACCAGCCACACCTAGTTAAGGCATGACTACCTGGAGCCCAGGAAGAAAAACTGGGATGGACCAGGTGCGCACTCTCTCTGGGTGACTCCTGCTGGACACAGAGGAACTTGGACTTCCCATTCTTGTGGCGAAAGTTTCCCCTTAGAACAATTAAAAATATAATTGTTTATCTTTAAGCTGGCATGGTTATTTCCCGAATCGAGCTAGTTTCTACACTTGGCTTTAGTTTAACTGCCAATGTGAGTAGCGCGGTGCTTTTAGGAAGTAATCAGGTTAATTTTTAAGAACGATGTATGTAGTTCTTCCACAGAAGAGGCTGCCACCAAGGGTCTTCTCCACTGTGGCCTCTTCACTCCCTCTTCATCACACTTTGACTTGAGTCGCCAAGAAGCCTCAGTAGATACGCTGTAGGTGTATTTACTGTAGAGCACCTACTCATAGATTTTCAGAACCAAGAGGTAGAAGAAACCTTTATCCTCTGTGAGCTACCCAGCTCCAACAGGAAATCTGTACTAAGCCTTCTGAATGGATGCCTGAAGCCCAAGTACCATTAAATCCAAAGGACATCGTACTCAGATACTCAGTAGGTATTATCTTAGGTGGCCTACTAGCCAGTACCACTTCTAAAGAGAGGGAAAGAGCCAGGAAAGCACTGGGAAGCCCCAGAGGGAGGCGCCACATCAGGGGCATTTGCCAGTACGAGGTATCCTGCAGGAAAAGACTAGCATCTGTTCCAGGACAGGAGATATGGCCACTGGAAAACAGGTACAGAGAGAATGAAGCTATGCCCAGCTCCTGCACACTGTCTTCACAGGGTAGAGTATAGCACCAGTCTGGAGCAATAACTAGGAAATGCTTCCTGGAAGGCATGATGGTCCCCTCTGTGCAGGGTCTTCAGTGGAGCTAAGCCAAGCAAAAGCAAATCACCAGTCCAGTTGGTGAGTAAGACCCCAGTGTGAGCCCCTCTTTCAAAGCATAAGAGAACACCATCACTTTGGGGAGGTTCAGAAAAGCCTGTCTGGACATGGGCAAAACTGGCCAGTGTCAAGAGTGTCCTCAGGATCTGGAGCTCTGTGGAATGTGTCAACTAGGAGGCAGACTGTACTCAACAAATCAGACACAAATGTATCTGTCCTACCCTTCTGTCACGCCAATTTACAGCAAGGCAACAGAAAACGTCCGCATAAAGCTATTGAAATTAGCCCAGGTTTTTGTGAACCATGGATTATTTTATAAACAAACAAAAAACCTCAGGGTTGGGGGCAGAATCAATGGATAAGGTGGAGGGGACAGCGCTATGTATCTGTATGGTGGTGGTGCCTGTCCCTAGACGCAGGAGATGCCCACATGACACTTTCAAGGAGAAGATCATGTGTGGGAGGGATGACTGGGAGCTTCCCATGAGTCACAGATGTTTCCACACGGGTAACAGTATCCGCTTCCCTCTCCTATAGATAAAAGGCCGCCATGACCACCAGGTTCTTTCTGCCTTGGAGGGGCCCACCACCCTTCCCCTTTGACCTCTCTTTCATGTGATTTCAGCTGTCCTGCATGGTCTGTCACAGTGTCCCAGACTGTCCCCGCTGGGTATCTAACAGCCTTCTTCTGGCAGCAGACACAGGCTGCAGTCATGCACAGCACACACTCTGTCCAGCTCCTGATTTCAGAACTTCGGTTATCTTCATCCACCATTGCAGATTCACCGTTTGCTTTCTCCGGAGAGGTATATATCAGCTTTAACAAAGCCTACCATGCTTGTGTTGGATTCCAATGACGTTGAATGTGCTAAACTGTCTGACTGTTCAATGCTGTGATGTCTAAGAGGCCGTTACTAATTTTGGATCATTGGAAATCATCCAGCACTGAACACACTGGAACCTGATAAAAATAGCCCGGCTACCCTCTGAACACTTCAACCGACTGTGAGAGCAACAGATGTGCTTCCGGTAACAAACTGGGTTACACATGCGGAAGGCAAGAAAGAGTCCCTTGAGGAGGTTTGGAGAAAGTTCCACGGGCTACTTTTTTAATAGACGTCTTCCTTTAGGAGGAAAAATTAAAAGACATAATCAACATGGGATTTAATGTCTGTAATTGTAAGCAGAAGATTTAATACAGCTTAGGTACAAAATACTTAACTGAGATATTCACTACAAAATAATACAATTTGGCATACTCCTTGCATCTCTAACTATTGAAATGTGGCATCTTTGGTTAAATAAATCCAATTGACTCAATTAAATTAAATTAATGTGGAGAAACAGCTAACAAATTCCCAGTTGCTCAGAAGGGCAAAGCCCGTCAAACATGTATTTCAAACATTGACATATTCCTTCAGCTGCCCACAGTTCCTAACTGTGCTCCAATCTCTTCTATCTAAATGCATCTGTGATTTTAGCTTTGTATGCATTTGCAAAGACACTAAAGATGGATTTGTCTGACACGGATTACTTTTACTCCAGGATTTTAAAACACTTAACATCAACCATACTGTGTTTGGGTCATGCCACAATTATCAGGCCCAAGAGCCAGCTGACAGAGGTCAACCCCGGTGCTGGTTTAAGAAGAGGAAAAAGTTAAATGTAGGTTATCCTACAGACTCTAGAAAGCAGCCTTTCCTAATACCTGTCAGCCTTGTTTTCATAAGGCTAGCCCTGAAGGCTTAATTAAACCCAGTAGCCAACTCTGTGCTCATTCAAAAGTGCAATTAAAGGACAACCCAAGAAGGACACTTGGCCCTGAGGGTCTCCCAGGAGTCCCTACTGTGAACAATGTGCTAATTACCCCCTCTATCCAAGTCTCTTAATGACAATATGCCATGCTTCCAATTGTGACCCTAATTCTTCCACTTAGGGCCATCTCCAGCAACCTCAAGGCTGGGAAGATTGGTCCCAAAGGCTCATTCTTCAGGGAATGTATACTGTTAATTAAAACACAAAATTCCAAAAGATCATTGAAAGGTACTTAATAGTAAATCTCAAAACTATTAAAAGTGTGTGTATTCCCACCACTAATTAAAGGCACCCTTGATTATAGATTGAGGGTGAACTTGCAAACTTAGTTTACAGTACACAGCAGCGTTATTTTGAGAAGGAGTCTGCCAATATTCCCAAACAAGGCTCCAAACCCCTTAGAGATGCTTCCCGGCTCTTCTGCAGGTAACAGGATCATACACGGCTAGAAAGATCCAAGCTGCAAGCATTTTTTCCCACTTTAAACAAACCCAACATCTGCCTGGGAAGCCAAGAACAGAAAAAGCCAGTGTGTGGACCAGTTTTATTAAGCTTTAAAGTAAGTGAGATGAGACTAAATGGAGCCCTCAGTGTCTGCCTGGGAGAGCTTCCTAACTGGGGAAGTTCTTTGCTTCTCAAGGCCTTCCCACATTGACACCTAAGCATCTTGCCAAGTAAGGAAAGGAAGGTGAATCAAAAGTGCTGGGTGGCATGAGGGATAATTACAAAACAAAACCCAGCCACATCTCGCTAAATTTCTCTACGATACAACCCCTGGAAGATCATGACTCTTCCTACTAGAAAAAGAAAAAGAGAAAAAAGAACAAGGTATTTAGACACTATGAGGGGAAAACAAACAAATAAACAACCACAAACCATCTATAGTGTTCTAGAAGATTCTTAAGGCACTTTGATTCACACAGATCAAATGAGGGTCAAATCAGGTCTTCCATGTTCCAAAGTGTCTCCTGCTCCTCTCCACCAACCAGAACTTGCCAATGTTTCTGTTATCGTCTACATGAGAACATCTTCCCTTCTCCATACATCAACACTGAGAAGTGCCTCCTCTCATCAAAACTTCAGGACATGTTCTACAAAGGCCAGGTAAGTCAATGTTCTCTTTACCCTTGGTCCTTCAGCATAAATTAGGAAATAATGAAACTCAGTCCATACTCCTTTAAGAAAAGTCCTCGGAGTGCTTTGATCACTGGGGTGCAGCATCATGATGCTTAACTTGTGCACAGTTGCAGGAACTAATCTCCAACCATTTAGATGTTGCTCTGACGAATGACGGCCACCCAGGGGATCACATTACAAGCCTGGTCCTCGGTGTGATGGTGGGAATGTGGAGGGTCTTTAAGAGGTGAGAAGAATGGGAGGCTGCTATTGGCCCCTCCCACGGCTGTGATTTCCTGTCTAATTTGCTCCCACCATTAGGATGCCACCCATTATGAGGTCCTCAACAGTGCTGAACCACCCTGGTGCCACATCCTTACACCTCTAGAACTGTAACCCTCTTTTTTTATTAAATTACCCAGCCTTGACTATTACATTATAGCAATGGAAAACAGGCTAAGACACCCTGACTCCCGTGAAGTTTTAGTGAGTGACGAACCCTAAAAGTCCATCCTGCTAGTTTGGACTCTCAGATGTGTCTTGTTAAGTTCCCCACTATGAGTCCTCCACTGGCTTTCCTGTGTACCAAAATAAACCCCAGGGAGAGGGGAACTCAGCAGGTGGGCCGGGAGAAATTGCTCCAGTTAAATAACATTTCAGGCTGGCATAAGCTTTCAAGTGAATGAGCCTACGGACTCTTCCTTGCCAGCTTGCACTTCCCTGAATGATTTCTTTTCACAAGCTGGTGATGGGACCGAGGAATTCCATCACTGCTGGCAGACGGAAAGTAAATTTGGCTCCAGGCCTGACTTCAGAGTAGACTAGGAAGCTGCAACAACTATGTCTGGACTTGCACAAGTCTGCTGGGATTCCTCCTCCCCCCAGACCTCGGAACTCCACCCCCCAGCCCACCCCAGGACCACTACTGCACAGCTTGATTTCAGGGGGACATCCTCGGGTATACAAAGCATTATGGAAATGATGGTTCTAGCTGTGCCCTGAACAAAACTGGGGGTGGGGAGGAAGAGAGGAAAATACTTTCACATCAACCATCAGTCCAGTACCACCTGGTGTGATACTAAAGCAAAGGCAGAATGATTGGCAGGAGGTGGGGAGGCAGTGAAGGAAGAGGTGTGCACAACCCTGCCACATCGCTCTGTCTCTCAAGCAAGCGGGGTGCCCATCACGATGCAGCAAGCAAAGAGAAAGTAACCCCAGAAATAGATGCATCCTCCCCACCTAGGCAGCCCAGCATGCGGTACACAAGTGAGACTGAGTGGCCCAGGAACGAGGCTGAAGAGAGCACGGAGCTCTTGCTTCTTGTCACACCAGCAGTGGCAGTTCTCAGATCCATGGGTCCTGACAAACATGGCCCAGCCAAGCCAGCAAACCTCATTCTGCATAGCTGGGCAAGGGAAGGTGGCTGAGACTGGTGTTTCTGGTGAAGCTGGAGCATAATAATTAGAAGACTGAGTGAGGGCTGGGGCGATGGCTCAGTCAGCAAAAGCGCTTGCTTCCTAAGCCTGCAGACCTGAACTCAATCCAGAGGCCATACAACAAAGCTGAAGGAAGTGGTCGTGGTTTGATCGTATAAGGCCAGCACTGGGAAGGTAGGGATGGGCTTCTAATAACAAGTTCTGTCATGAGGAACAGCACCTGAAGGTGACCTCTGACCCCCCCAACATGCACACACACATACGCAAACACTGAAGGGTGGACAGGGAAGGTCATCTTATCACACTAATAAGGAGGGTAGGTTGTCAACCTCTGACACCTGAGCTCATTCCCTGGAAAATATCATTTCTGTATGCTGTGTAGGGATTGGAAACACTAAACTTTGAGTAAATGTCTACTTTTAACTCTTCACTCAGAGTTCAGACTTTTCCTTTGGTGACACAGGAGCAGGATCTCAGGTGTCAGGGTGTGACAGGATCTCATGTAGCCGAAGCTAGCCTCCAACTTGCTATTCAGCTGAGAAACTTCTGACTGTTCTACTTGCACATTTCACATGCAGGAATTACAGGCACGTGCACCACAGCCTCAGTTTGTGCAGTGCTGGTATTGGTGATACGATCCCTGTGCATGATGCATGCTAGAAAACAGTCTACCAACAGAGCTACAGCCCAGCTTAATAGGATCCAACTATAAAGTTGGGGGGGGACGTGGGAGAAAGGTATCGACCGATACAAAAGAATGAAGCCATTCTCCCTTCAAGCTAGATATCCAGAGTCCCTTCTGATGCTTCAGCCTGCAACAATAAAGTTAGGATCCCACACATCTGCCAGTATCCAAAGATAAATCCTTACGTGAAATCTCAGATGCATCCCAGAAAAGCAAATGGCTGGGGGAAAAAAAAGTCAAAGCTTTCAAAGGTAATAGTGCTATCCCTAGTCAGAAGAATGTCTCCAGATCATACTGCAACTGATACACGCTGGTGACCAATCCAAGCGATCAGAACCCAAACAAGCCAACGACTGCTCTAGAGGACTTAAAACAAGAGAAAGCCACATTGCTTGTTTACTGTATAGCCCAAATCTATCCTGACAACACAGAAACCTCTCTGATCATGCAATTATCAGTCAACCTGTTTAACAAAATATCTAACCGGCTCCCCTAAAAATCTAGAGAATATTAGCTCATTGGAAACAAAAGAAAACAAAATTAAACAAGAAAAATAGTTCCTGCACAACCAGTATTCTGCTGATCCCTTGAAACCACCAAAATGGGCAGAAAGAAGGAATAAGACTTAAGTCTCACAAACAAATCCTTATCACTTGCCATGGCAAGTGCTCAGCCCTGGGAAGAGAACACATGGCCATCCTGTAAACACCACCCTGAGTTTGGCTTAGGTTGGAGATACTTATTTGCAAGGAGACTAACTCAGAATTAACCAGTGAGAAAGAATACTCTAAGAGGTCTATAAAACACTGCAGTGGAATCAGACAGCCCGTCTCACTTCCCCACAACCGCAGGGACTGGAGAGATGAGGTGCTGGAGAAAGGCAGGGCTGGTCCCCGCACCATCACAGAGTTGGATAAAAAAAATGCATCCTTGCTAATGGAAAGATGCCTACAAGCTAGAGCACTGGCCAGCTGTGGCCAGATTCTAAACCCCACACAGGGTACTCTTGGAGCACAGACCACCTGCACCAAAGCAAACACTTTGACAGAAAGTCACCATGTGGAAGCCAACAGTTGCGGGGAAAGCATGGTGCCCACAGGAGAGCTGAGCAGCTGGTGGCAGGAGGCGTGTGGATTTTAAGGCAGTAGGCAGATGGCAGCCGCAGTCAACAAGGGGCGAAGGCTAAACTCACTCACTTCCCCTGGAAGAACTGAAGCGGAAGTAAACTTCAGGCAGCAGTAGGTAGTTCACACGCATCTCTACACACATCCTGTTTTCAGCTTTGCACTTAGCCAAAACGAATGCGCCAAAGCAGAAAGAATAGCAAGACCCAGACATGCTCTACGACCCTTACATGTAAAAGGTGTCCAGGTTTGGAGCATTTTGAAACTTGTCTTATAGTCAGGCGTGAAGCCCTTCACCTGAGGACATTGAAGTGGGAGACCCACTTGAGCAACACAGCCAGGACCCTATGACAGGAGAGGGCTGAGGGATGGATAGATGAAGTAAAGGAAAATGCCAAGCAGCATAAAATCTTGTTTGTAGGTTTGGCTGTTGAAAGTTACCTACTATGAGGCTCCACAGCAAGATCCTGTCACAAAAGAAGAAAACAAAAAGTCTCACCCACCAGCTGGAGCCAATGCCAGCAACTGTAGGAGAGCTCACAGTGTGGGAACAGGTGAACTTGACCCCGGCAAAGCAGAGCATCCTCCCTTAGTGAAGAAGCTTTATCCTGTGAGTTACAGACCCTGACTGAAGTGCTAACTAAACAGGGCTCTGTGCTCTCTACACACCCAAAACAACTGGACCAGCAGGAAAGAAGTGTAAACAAGCCTGGGAGCCACTGGAGCCAGGAGTCTCCCTGGAAGTAGCTAAGCTGGCTAAGTTTAGTTTATAAGAGTGCTTATAGGGGCCCATGTGTAAACGACCTATTTTAGAGTTTACCTATTCCTCTAACAGAAAAAACAGTGCCATAGCCTCCCAGAAACTTGATACATCTCGGAGCCCAGTACCCTTGACACTAATCCTGTAAAAAATTGTGGGAACCCAGAATAAAACCGCCAGAAAATTCAGCAGGAGCTATATTTAAGCTGTGGCCGTCTAATTCACTCTAACTGCAGAAATTATGTCCCAGATTTCTATTTCTAACCATATTACTGAGGTGGGTTACATGCTATAAAACTGACTCGTTGTAAGTCTACAAGCCAGTGGATCTGAGCAAGTGCACACGTGGTGAACACCTCCACAACGCACGGCCATCCTCCAGGAAAGAGCCAGCCTGCCATTTGTCTCACTTCCAGCTCTCACTGCCAGCCCCAGGCAGCCACTTATCCACTTTCCATCTTTATAGTTTTGTCTCTTCTAGAAGTTTCTATAAATGGAATCAAACAATGTGTGGTCTTCTGTGGCTGGCTTCTTTTGCTCAGTTCCATGTTTGGAGGCTCATACCTATTACAACATACATCAAGAGCTCAGTCGTACCATTGTTGAACAGTAGGCCACCGCGCAGATAGAAAACGTTTTGCTTAGCCACTTACCTGCTAGAGCTTATTACACAACTATATACATGCAGCTAACTGGCAAGGCTGATTGCCGTGATCTCAGAAACAAAATGAGAAAGCCTGGCATATTTCCACAATTTTCTGAAGTCATAATGTGCGAAAATATGTAATGATGATACAGTTTGTTCCCTGGAATTTTGTGTGGGTGGCAAGTGGTTCTAAATAAGCAAATAGCAGCCTGGAATTTCACTCTTTATGCTTTAACACACACAAAGTATTTCTGTGCTAATTCCAAGCCAGACAAGGTCATCAATTTATTTACCAAGTACCTACTTAATGTATAATTAGCATATATTAGAATATACGGAGGATACAGTCCCCACGGCTCCTGGCTTTCAGACACAGCCAAATTCTAAGATTGCGGTCATGAAATCAATTTGAACGTATGAGAATATGTTTCTTCTTGTGAAAAATATAAACCGTCTCACCATCCACGTTACATGTAAAGGTCTACTGCAGTCTGAAGTATGTAATGTATTTACCCATTCATTTACTGATCCATTGGAGCCAGAGGGCCCCATGTGTCTGCCAGCCATCATTAGGAACTGGGTGACAGGGACATAAACGAGGTAATCCCACCTATCTCAAGTTTACACTCTACATTGGTGAAATATATTAATAATATATATTATATATAAGAATATATCTTATATAGTATAATATATAAAACAAAATATAATATATAAAGTATATCATATATAAATATATATTAAGAAATATATATATCACGTAGGGCAGTGCAACACACAATAAAGGGAAAAAATAAAGTAAGAAGGCTAAGGGGAGGAAAAAGGAGAGGAGATGTTTTCGACTGTGTATTTTGGAGACCCCTTCTGAAGAGGGGATGCTTGAGTAAGGACCTCAAGAAGGCCAGACCTAAAGACAGAAAGTCCCACAGAAAAACGCATGGAAAGCCTTCCAAGCAGGAGCACCAAGGCCAGGCTCCTAGAAGCAGGCAGCACAACTGGAGTCCAGGGGGCCAGCGGTGACCGTGGACAGGCGGTAGAGCCATTCGCTGCCCTTCCTGTCGAGCTCTGGACCCTTTCTGAATGGAAGGAGCAGAGTGTGATCGTTGGTGGACTTGATGTGGGCAAACGGCCAGGCAAATTCACAAGGTTCTATTGTCGACTTCAAGTTCTGGGAGCTCTTTCTTGTGTCCGCCTGTGTTTCTTCAGATCATAACCTCAACCTAGTGTTTTGTTCCACACTGTCCTTTCTGAGGCCCCACTTGGTGATCACCCACCAGGCCACCCTTGCCGAGGAGTCTTCCTGGCTTCCATCACCATCCCCAGTCAGACTAGCTCTTCAAGGGCTCTACACAACCAACATGGATGTGGGGTTCTCACCCAGCATGGCTCTGGGCCATCTCCAAGTCTGCCTGGATGGTTCAATACCTCTGCTGAACCCTCCTAAATCTGCTACGTTCATCCGTGAGCCACATGGGGACAGTGGTGCTACCATTCCTGCTCCCACCTATGACAGCCATCACCAGCTGCCAGACTCTCTGGGCAGCCATTTCCTCACCACTGCTCTCCAGCACAGTAGTGAACCGTTCTTTCAGGAGCGCAAAATGTTGCCAGCAAACCCCAAATTAAAGGTAGAAGAATCTCCTATTCTCTTTCTCAACCAGGCAAGTTGCTTCCCTAAACCATGGACCTATAGGAATTCCTCCAAAGTCAAGCACTGGAAAACATAAGTATTTAGATGATAAGATGCTTTAAAAGCACATCATATTTGACTGACACATTTAGGCCAAGCAGAATGAATATGGCTGAATTGTAGCTATGGCTAGACCAAAGAAGTTTAACATCTAGGGCAAATTTTTTTTCTTAATCTGCTTATTTACTTTTACTGTATGCCACTAGTTCCAACTTCCTTAGCATTACAATCAGTACAGAAAATTTAAATATTAGCTTTCTAAAAGAAACTCAAGCTGGGCTGTGGTGGCACATGCCTTGAATCCCAGCACTCGGGAGGCAGAGGGAAGCAGATCTCTGTGAGTTCGAGGGCTACCTGGTCTACAGAGCGAGTTCCAGGACAGGCTCTAAAGCTACAAAGAAACTCAGTCTCAAAAAAAAAAACAAAAGA
>LOJH01002940.1:19583-45426 GCA_001685095.1 Ellobius talpinus
TATATATATATATCCTGGAATAACAGCAGGAGCCAAGAAAATAAAAAGTGAGAAAGAAGGAGCTGGGTATGGCTTTACCTGGGGAGAGGAAGTGGGGAGGACAAATGACACCAAGGATGCTTGAAAAAGCCATAAAGAAACATTATTTTATGTTTCCTTAAAAACATAAACTCTGTGTGTGTGTGTGTGTGTGTGTGTACTTTTAAAAAAATTAAGTTACACCACTTGGGGCAATAATGCACTCCATAATAACCATTAGATATCTACAAAACCCTTGGTTCCAGGTGTGGGAAATCTCCCTTTAAGGTGTTGGTCTGGGGAGTCCAAGAGACCTTCTCCCAAATAATACAGCCCTTAGTCCCTTAGTCCCAGGACATGAATGAAACCTAAAGCATCATGCTATGCAGCAGGCGTGAGCTAGGAAAGCTTAGGATAGTCTGTGACTGTTGTAATGGATTTTCCAGCATAGGCAAAGTCGTTGTGACAGAAGGAAAATTTGTTGTCAGACTGTATAGCTCAGGCTGACCCGATATGACACATAGCAATCCTCCTGCCTCCATTTCCCAAGTGCTGGGATTCCAGGTGTGTATGTTTTAGGATTTCTTTTTGGATGACGGTAATATTCTGATATTAGTGTCAATGGCTGTGTAACAGTGAAATTGTATCTTTTAGAATGAGGTGTTTGTTATTCTAACTGATTTTTTATGTCATGTGCATTTTGCAATGTAATGTTAAGTGGGCTTATAAGAAGTATGTCTAGATCTCCTGAGTAAATTGGGAGAATGGGGACTATGGAGAGGGTTGAAGGGGAGGGGAGAGGCAGGGAGGGTAGCAGAGAAAAATGAAGAGCTCAATAAAATAAAAATAAGAAGTTTGTCCTACCCATATTGGACAGTGGTAATTGCCACTGGGATTGGGGCAAGGGTTATTAGCTGCATAGAAAATGTTGGGTTTTTTTTTCTTTCTTTTTTTAAAGAAACCCTACTATACACAAATATAACAAAATGTTGAATTATTGTTTTGGATGGTAAGGATGTTGTGTTCATTATATTATGCAGAGCATTCTGCTACGATGTCTTTAAGTTTCCCAAGAAAAAATATTACAGCAAATGCCAAAAGCTTAGGGATAGCCAAGATGATGGGGGTGCAGACAAGGACTGAGATGTGATGGACATGGCCATGTTGCTGACATGTGATAAGCAGCCTCCTCAGAGGAGGGGGACAGGTCTTTCTTTATGCGGTCCATCCACTGACGAGGCTGACGGCCAGGGCTCCCTGCCTGACCTCTGAAAGGCTGCGCTACAAAGACAAGACACTGCTTGACTGAACATTTCCGCTACAGGTGTGTGGGAACTGAGGCTCAGAAGTACAGAAAGCTCGGCGTGGCATTTCCTCAGAGAAGCAAGGCAGCTCTGAGCTGTGGGTTGTTGAGTTTTCCTGCCTGTGTGCTGCCTCCTGAAGGGAGTTTTATTTCCCCTTCATTTCAGTCATAGGGTTGGAAGCATTCATGGCTGGAGCTCCCAGTGTCCAACTGTGGACTTCAAACAACCTGGTCTCACTGTGGGCCATGTGTCTATCACTCTCTAGACAGGCAAGAATTGGGAACCAAGGGACCAGCTTGGGCAAGATGAGTGATGCCCCTCAGCTGCATACTTACTTGAGCCTAGACAGCTCTTCCTGTAGACGTCACACTCACTGATTTGGCTGTGACCCAGAGATCCCAAACAGGTGGCAGTTCTACCACATTAAAGTCATACCCAGGGATCTCTTCTGCCTGCCTCTTTGAGTGATAGAAATAAATAAATAAGATTTGGAGCTGGGGAGCTGATTCAGCGGGTAAAATGTCCGTTGTATAAGCATGAAGGTCCCTAGCATTCTGGTAAAAGCTGAGTCTGGTAGCTTACAGCTCTAACCCTGGTGTTGTTGTGTGTGTTAGGGGTCAGGATTCATTGAAGAAACCCTATCTCAAAAAATAAAATGGAGGTCAGTAGAGGAAGATACAGGATGTGAATCTCTGGCTTCTATACATTCATGGTTGAGCTCAGCTCTGAATACACACACACTTTTTCCCCAAGGCTCAGACCCCACGTGGACCTTCTTTCTCTCACTACAGACAATCCACCACAGATCATCATGTCACTCCTGGACCAGAATCAGTTCTAACACATTAGGATGCTGGAGTTTTTAGGCTATCACCCACTCTGGACATCTTTTGCTATTGCTTCTTTGTTGTTACCTCGGAGCACGATAGTATCATGGTAGGGTACCGAATGCTAGTCGTTTGGAGCCAGTCATAGCTGACATAGAATCCCAGTGTTACCACCACAAACAAGTCATGTAATCCCCCAAGCTATAGCCTTCCTTCTGCAGAATGGAACGTCCCTGTTCATGGTGGTCGTAAGTGTGGCCACGAGTCAAGACAGACAAGAAAGGGATGTTGTTTCTCTAACAGTGTCACACTGTGCGTGGACCTTGGCTGCTGAGTATCTGCAAGATCCGAAGATTAGGTTGTGTTGTTAATCTTTGAATCTTGAATGCCATTGGCAAGTGCTTCCTGGTGCCCAATACTATAGCCCCGTGTGGGGCACTACTGGACTCTTCATATACAGATGAGACGAGAGAGGCATGGGCAGGTCAGGTCTTCTGCCAAAGGCACAAAGCAGTGACTGGTAAGCCTGGGTTTTAAGCCTAGGTCATCTGGTCTGTATCTTAACGTGTAAGTAGTCAGCTGTCCTTTAAAATGGCCATGCAGAACTGGTTTTGTTCCTTGTGAGTGCTTTAGTCTGGATGGAGCAGCACTCAGTCTCAGAGATATGGCTGGGCCCTTGCCCGGTGGTTGCCATGAAGGCTTTTTGTGTTGTAGAGCTGTGCTTTGCTTTTTTATTTATTTTTTAAGACATGTTTTTATGTAATCAAAGTTGCCCTCAGACTCACTACTTAGTCAAGGATGACCTTGAACGTCTGAACCTCCTGTCTCCCCATCACAGTGCTGGGATTATAACCACGTACCACCACACTCCTGGTGCTGGGGGTGGAATCCAGGCTTCTGTGCATGCTGAATGAGCTGTAGCCCTGGCCCTTGGATTGTATTGCTGTTTTATATGCCATGTAAAAAAATTATTTATTTGCTTGCTTTTTCAACTTCAATTTTTTATGTTAAGAACATTTATCATTGTTTTTGCTTGTTGTTCCAGACTTTGAGTTGTAGTTACAAGAATCCACTATACAGGGGAATTTTTTAATCTTCTTCTAGTACATTTGTGTTTTTGTTTTTATATTTAGATCTCTGATCCATCTGATGATTGGCCTACAGGTAGTGTGTGTGTGTGTGTGTGTGTGTGTGTGTGTGTGTGTGTGTTTACCAGAGTCTAGGAGATGTTGGAAGCTCAGTGACAGAGTACTTACTTGTTTAGCTTGTATGAGGCCCTTGGCTTGATTCCTAATGTACCACCACCCTCCTCCCCTCCTCAATTCACCTTTAAAAATACTTCAAAAATAAATTATCCTGTCCCTTTGTGGAAGGATGTATGAAGAATATTTGAGATAAGAAAATCTTCATTTAAAGAAATAAGTAATAACTTCTTACAGTCCTATGAGAAGACTTTTAGCCCAAAGCCATAACAGTGGCTCCTCTGTCCACTGAACTGGCAAAATAGAGGAGGAAGCGTTGGGCTCTTCGTGGTATCAGTATCTGAAACCTCCAAAGCAGACTTCAAATTTCCTATTCACTTCTCTTTGACACTGTGAGGAAATGATTCCTTGATACTCTGAGTTTAATTTGAGCAAAAAAGTATAACTTTATCAATAAATTATCATGGCTTGTCTAATCATTGGATTGTTTATAGTTTTGGAAGGGAAACAAGATGTAGACAGATAATACAAGTCCTAAATAATGAGAGAAGGAAGAAAGGACTTACATAGCAGTGTTTGGGGTTTTTTTGAACCAAAAACTTCCAGTTGTAAGTAACAGAAACAAAGGTCAAATCGACAGAAACACAACTCAAATTCCTTGAAGCACAAAAGGGGCAATCCATGCTCATGTAATAGAGAAGCGTGTGAGACCTCAGCTTCGGGCATGGCTGGATTCAGGTGCTCATCTTCCCTAGGAATTTCTTTTCCTGTTTGCCTTTCAGCATTGATTTTCTCTGTTGCTTCCGTTTCCTTATGTGTCTCCCTCACCCTGGTAGAGAGATGGTCACCTGCATTGTGGCTTTCTAATTTTGGAGGATTTTCTTGCCCAGTTCTCCCTAATAAAAATCCCAAGTCTAGTTTCTAACAACTCTTCCAGGAATGCTTGGGCCTTTTAAGTGACACTTGGTCTCATGAAAACCACAACCCCTGAGAGTTTAGGAGTTTCCCAAAAGAAAACTATTGAACTAACATCAGGAGAAGCCAAGGTCCCAGAATGCATTGCAGCAAGTGGTGCTAAACAATCTCCAATACCATTTCTGACTGCCCCAGCTGCTCAAGGAAGAAAGCAGAGAATAGAACAGCTGGACTCTGTTAACAAGGCTCACCGAGGCAGGACTGCCCTCCCCCCAGCCCCCCTCCCCGTAGCATCATTACAAAACAGAACTAACCAGCCATGCGATGCTACCTCCTGTTTCTGGTGATGGGTTTCAGAGATTCTAACAAAATTTTTCAGAAAAGGTACTGTCCTGTAATCAGAATCGAATACCACATTCAGGCAGGAAGCAATGTAAAGAGGCATGCTCCTGTCTTCCTAACCACCATCAGTAGTTTGGGAAAAGAACAAGGTCTCAAAGAAGGTGCCAGTCTGAAAGCAATGAATGTCTTTGTATGTGGCATGTTATAACCCCCCCTTTACCTGCATGACTTTTGTGTAGTTGGTGAGAGGTGCACTATGCAGGACAGGGGCCCTAGTAAACGAAGTGCCAGGATGATCTCTTAACTGTGCCAGGAGTAGACGCAAATATTGGTGGCGTGTATACATATTACATGTGTGTCTTCTGTGCACATGTCATCTCCTGCGGTTCCATAGTAGCCATATGAAGAGGCAACTTTGGCCATGTTCCTCACTCTTTGTCACAGGTGAACATTTGGGTTGATAGGAAATAACTTGCTATGAAAGTGTAAGAACTGAGTTCAATCCCCAGAACCTATGTGAGAGCAGATGGGGTAGCTAGTGTGCACCTGTAATCCCAGCATTCTATGGTGACGTGCACGTGGAGATAAGGCACCCCAGAAGCTTTACCTCATCTCACAAAAAGGTGGAAGATGGGGACCGATGCCTGAGATAGCCTTCTGACCTGTACTCTGTGGCACCCATGCTCCTGCATCCAAACACACACACACACACACATGCACGCGCGCACGTGCACACACGCACACACATATATATCTACAAACTGTTTTCCTCGAAAATCTTCCTGTATATTAGCCCCTAAGGATGAAAATAAATAAAGAAACCTCCTGGATTTTTCTGATCCTTTCCTCTCTCCAATGGATTGCATGGACGTTCATTTGACCATCTCTCTAGGTAAAAAGCCAAGGAGGCAGGACGCTATCCACCTGGGTCATCAGCTCTGAAGTGGATCTTTGTCAACAGTGAGACCTGGTGTCATATACCTGTGTCCTGGTCATTCAAAGGCCAGGCTGATAAGCAAACCTCTTGATTTCACAGCGATTGTGAGAACTTGTAACGGGAGCCGTTAGTAGGAATATGGGCATTGAAGGAAATGATGCTTTCAGAACACCCAGCTTGGCAGGAGAAATGGCTTGTAACCTAGGGGTGCTTCCCTGGTCCGAGGGCCCACATTTGATCCTGGAACCCTTGTGGGAGAGGACAAAGTCCGCTTATACATGTTGTCCTCTGACACATGTCACCGCACACACACACACACACACACACACACACACACACACACGCTCACATGTGTGCCCCCCATGGAAATAAATGCAAAAATGGGAAGAGAAAATATGAAATAGAGAGAAACTGTTAAGTGCTGAGGTCAATGTTGCCTCCAGAAAGTGGTTCAGACACACCAGCTACTATTGATTCTACCATTCCTCAGTCTCTTTCTAATCCGGTTATTTCCTATAGAAATAACAATATCCTTCCCCTTTAAAATAACAACAGCAACACCATCTCCACTTTCTTATTTTGAGATTTATCTCGTTTGTTTTACGAGCATGAGAGTATTGTCTACCTGTATGTTTATTCACCCATGTGTACCTGATGCCTGTGGGGGTAAGAAGAAGGCATCAGAGCTCTTGGAGCTGGTGGTATAGACAGTTGTGGGCTCCCGTGTCAGTGCTGGGATTTGAACCCCGGTCCTCTGCAAGAGCAGCCGATGCTCTTAACCACTGAGCCATCTGTCCCATGCCCCCACCTTCTGTCTTTGCATCCTTTCTCTGCTGCCATTTGCAGGCATCTTGTAATTTCCTCTCTTCCCAGCGTCTGAAATTCTGTTCGTTTGAACTTGAATCACTTAAAACTCTGTGTTCAGCAAACTTTTGTGTTGCTTTCTTTTTTGATGGCCATAAGCTGTTAAAACCAGCACCTCTTTGCAGTGTTCTCTGACAGGAGGCCCACCCGCCCCCTGGGGAGCCTGAGGGTTAGGCACCAGCACTTACTCTCCGTCTTCTAGCCAGTTTTTTTTATCCTCTATTTTCATTCAGTTTCCCCACAATCTTTATTTTTGTTTAGTGATTAGAATCTGAAGGGCTTTCCCCCAAATATTCTCCCTTCCTTTCCTCAAGGTTGTGATAATGTATTTGTAACAGATTATGGCAAACACCTCATAGAATCATAAATGAAAACTAGGGATACAGGTCAGTTGGTAGTGTGCTAGCGTAGCATATAGAAAGCAATGGGTTCGATCCTCAATTCTCTATCACTTGGGATACACATTCTCCTCCACATAGAGACTGAGACTGACGTGGGCTATATGAGACCCATCTTTAAAAAAGAATCACAATGATCACATGGTTTAGATACGGATAAGTGTCTTCTGCAGGTGAAGATGACCCAAAGGGCAGCTGCAGAAACTCTGCCACAGCTTATTAGCCTAGCATGGTGGCATATGCTTTTAATCCCAGTAGTGGGGAGGTAAGAGGCAGGGGGATGTTCAAGTTCCAGGCCAGTCAGAGATGTATATCAGAACCCTGTCTTGAGAAAGAAAAGAAAAATTTGTAATACCCAGAACCTGGAACCAACCTAGATGCCCCTCAACCAAAGAATGGATAAAGAAAATGCGGTACATTTACACAATGGAGTACTTACTACACAGCGGTAAAAAACAATGACATCTTGAAATTTGCAGGCAAATGGATGGAACTAGAAAACATCATATTGAGTGAGGTAACCAAGACCCAGAAAGACAAATATATACTCACTCATAAGTGGCTTTTAGATATAAAGTAAAGAAAAACCAGCCTACAGTCTACAACCTCAGAGAACCTAGAGAACAAACAGAACCCTAAGGGAGACATACATGGATCTATGTAGGAAGGAGAAAAGGACAAGATCTCCTGAGTAAATTAGGAGTGTGGGGATCATGGGGGAGGGTAGAGGAGAGGAAGGGAGAGAAATGGAAAAAATTGTATAGCTCAATAAAAACAATCTTTAAAACCTACACAAAAAGAAAAGAAAAAGAAAAAAATGATTATTTTAGCTTTGGTTCTGGTAATGAAAATATCCTAAGATCTAATTAGTCTTCCTTCTTTTCCTTCTCCTCCTCCTTCTTTCTTCTCCTTTCCCAAGAAACATCTCTGGGATTTAGTTTTGGCAAGAAGGAAACCCCAGGCTTGTATCAGCTTTTCAGTCGGGATCACCTCCCTTCTGCAGAGCATTCCACAGCCTCCTCTGGTGGGTGGGCCTCCTAGGGAAGGTGCAGGGAGGGAGGCAGAAGATCTGTGTAAGGTGAGCAGCAGCTGGCATGGAGACAGGATGTGTTAGGCTGGACCCCAGTCATGCCACCGCAAAGGACACATAAGGAAGCATTACAGTACTCAGTCTCGGTCACAAAACCAGCCATTGTATATTCCCGAAGTTCTCATCCTTTTCCCTCTTGTGGAAGGGGACACCTTCACACACTGTAATGTCATGAGGCAGGGTAATTTCAAGTTCCTGATCAAAGCTGGTGGGCTCCTAGCACAGGCCACTAGAAAGATATTTGAGGGAGAAGGACAGCAACATTTCTTCATCTGGTTTCAGCAGATTCCAAAGAAGCACGAGAGGGAAGATGGGGGAGAAGAAGGGACGTGGGGGGAAGAACGTGAGGAATCAGAGAAATGCATGACTTACAGCGTTCATAAAGACACAGCTACCAAAACACCTGGTTTCCCCAGCAGTCGCTTACACTTCAGTTTCCATCCTTCCTACTTTGTTAGTATTTTTGTTATTGTTCTTTGAGGGTTTTTTAGTTAGGGTCTCACTGTGTAATCCATTCTGGCCATAAACTGAGTCTCCTGCTCACCAGCATGGCCACCACACCTAGCTCCCTTTACACGTTTAGTTATAAAGTCACCAAGCCACGCAGCTGTGATTGGAAGACATTTCTTCTCACATAGCCGTGATCTCTGTTCCTCTCCTGCAAAGTCTTCTCATGTGCATTCATGTGTGTCCTCATGTGCTCTATTTTTGGTTTATATTAAAACTGCATTTCCCCAAATTGCTTGGCTTCCTACGTGCACTCTTTAATGTTCACACAGTGTTCACCCAGTGGATGTCCTGCTATCTAAATAAATGGTTCAGGGCCATTGTCACAGGACTCTGAAGCCTCCCAACTTGGATTTCCTGCTCTGCCTCATCCTGGCAATATTGGAGACTTTCTTGCTTTCTTCCTCCCTGTATGGGAACGATAACACCCCTCAAAGTGTTGAGAGAATAGTGGATAGAAACATTTAGTACAGTTCTTAAAGTATAGTGTATGTCTTGTACTTACAGCTAGTCTGTTAGTTTTGAATTTATCGCTATTTAGATCATAGTATGCTGTTAATTTTTCCATCCTTTGGACTAGTTTTTGTGATAGATTCACAACTGTAAATATTGGCCAAGATATTTGTGTACGTATGTTAGTGTATGTTAATGTTGTTGACTGTCCGTTCTTCATGATTGTAAGTGCACCCTGCTCATGGTGTCCTCACCAGAACTGCCCAGAAGTTAGCATTTTCTATGTTGGCCAAATTAGTACATTAAATGTGAACCAATTTAGTACATTAAATTATCTGCTCACATTTGAATACGAGTGAGAATAATATAATCAGCAGCCCACTCGTCCGTCATCCAGCTGCCATAATCTCTGACCTCTACCTACACTTTGCTTTGAGGAATTTCACAGCAAACCCCTGTGGCATGCCACTTCCTTCACTGGCCCAGTGGTGTGGACCTCAACCTCATGAGGACCTTTGATGTTTTCACACAGGCCATTGTGTCTTAGCACACGGACTAAGAGAGATGCCTTCCTTCAGTTTTCCTTCCTATGACCTAACTATTCCCACACTTGACTTGGGACCTCATATTAGGCAGTATGAGGAATGAATCCCAGAGGCTGGATCCCACCATGACTCAACCATTTCTTGTGTTGCTATCCTGAAAATCTTCCCCCCCCACCACTGATTTGCTGGGAAAGCCAGGTCATTGTGTTATCGAATGGGTTCTGCATTGGAGCCTTGGTTTCTCACAGCCAGATTTAACATGTTTCTCTAGGCCCTGTTTTCTTCACCATGGTGAGCATCTCTGGAGTGACTTCCTCACTGTAGCGTGAAGTGTCTGGAGAGGCAGCACTTCTTCCTAGTCAATTCTCAAGGAATCTTATATTCCAACGTGATTATTGTCTCCAGGAAGTAGGAGAAGGGCATGAAGACTGTAGCAGGCTAAATGTAAGATTAAGAAATGATGCCAGGAGGTGGTGGTGGTGCATGTCTTTAATCCCAGCACTCTGGAGGCAGAGGCAGGCAGATCTCTGTGAGTTCGAGGCCAGCTTGGTCTATAATAGAGCTAGTTCCAGGACAGGCTCCAAAGCTACAGAGAGACCCTGTCTCTAAAAACCAAGAAAAAAAGATTAAGAAATGACATTGGTCTACAGGTAGTCTGGCTATAGTCAGCCCCTGCTGCAGAAGTCCCTTTCATGGGCTGGTTCCTCAGGAACACCTTCTAGAGATTCATGGAGAGATGACCTGAAAGGTTACAGAATTGTAATGTTCATTACACTGATAAGTCACCTTGTGTTGTTTAAGCTTGTTGAAAATGGACTTTGGGGCAAGCCCCCCCACGAGCTAAAACCCCCCTCCTTATCCTGAAGTAGGCCACCCCTAATTGTAACAAGGAGAGAAGAACAAGCAGCTAAGAGCATGAGAACACTGTGTTCTTGAGAATAACTAGAAGGTGAACCACTTCCAGCGGGGGTTGCTGTTGTTTATCTCCTAATATAACAATGCCCGCAATGGGAAGAGGAGCCCTCTACCTGGGACTTTGAGCTGGAAACTCCAGCTGGCAGCCCCAGTGGGCCTTCCCCAGTCTATTTCTAAAACTGAATACTTTGAACACCAGATTTGATGATTCCTTGTCCTCTCTCTGCTGTTTCTCTCTACCTTATTTATACTCACTGTTTGTTCCTTTACTTTTGCTCGCTGTATACTCAGTAAACTAGTCATTCAAAATGGAAAGCATCGTGGTCATAGCTCATTCTCTGGCCCCTACAGAACAAGGATGACAGATGGCTTTGAGAGATGCCACTTGGTGGAATGTGGTTAGTAAGTGGTGTCAATAAGCTTTGTTAGAACTCAAAGAAGCCACATCCTTGAGCTCAGTTGATCTGGAAAGACTTCCTAGAAGGAAAATGTAGTCTGAGATTTGAATAATGGATACTCTTTTTAAACCACAGGGAAGCCTGAGAGATGGGCTAGTCTAGGTCTGACTTCAAAGGTACATGCACTTTTTTTTCTGACTCCAGTAGCTTCATATATGGTAACACAGGCTCACACGTGCTAACACAGGCTCACACGTGCTAACACAGGCCCATACATGCTAACAGAGGCTCTACTACTAAGCTGCATCCCTAACCCAAGATTTTTTCAATGTCATCCAGAAAGTCCAGTTATGTTGACATCCCCATGGACATGTCTTCTGAGACCTTCTATTGTTCTTTCATTCAATGATTAATTATTGAGCATCTCTTCTGTGGTGGCTTTTTGTGGCCTGGGATGTGTGGCTCATTCAGCAACCCAATTCCACGGTAATTATCAGCTTGAGGTTCAGAAGTCCTGGATTCATCCTAGGTCCTGCTTTCAAAATGGCAGTTTGGAAAGAGTTGCTCATGGTTCTTATCTCCAGGGTTTCCAGAGGGAGACTGGCTGGCAAGTCTGAGGGTGTCGCTTTTCCCGGGGCGAAAAGACTTCTCTGTTTAAATGAGATTCTGCCTGCCTCTGTCCCTCATCCTCCCTCTCTCTTTCCAAGTTTTCCTTTGAATTCAATTTTCTCAGCATGTATTGAGTATTCTCTCTATGCAACACTTATTATAAGTAGAGAGTTCAAAGATACAAAACATACAGAAGTGTGTGTGTGTGTGTGTGTTCTTCTCTCTGTTTTCTTTCTTGTGGAAACACTTTATCCTTTGAGCTCTAAGGACTAAGCTGAAAACTCATGAAACAATATTTGCCATGACTCTGGGCAAAGATACGGAAGAAGACAAGAATTCTTTCGCTTCCAGACAGCTCACCTTTGTTCAGACGCCAAACGTGTGGGACACAGTGGAGAGGGAGCTTTACCTGTGGTTATCCCTCTGGAAAAGGGGTGCTGTTCATAAACAGAGAATGGGTCTTGAGGCAGAAAATGGCTTATGGCAGAGTAGGTGGCTGAATACAAAAGCAATCGCTAGCATTCTTGACGTATCTATACAGCAGCAGCAGCCACATGCCTGTCAGCTTGATTCAGGTCTATTTTCCTTGTTAATTCAGTCCTCACAACAAACTATTGAGTGCTTGTTGAACGGAATGCTGATCGTTCCAAGAGGAAGGAGTTTGCTTCCTTCCCCATTATCTCCTCCTTCTCCCCTACCCCAGTGCTTCCCACTTGAGCTCCAAGGTAAGTAAGTCCATCATGGCTGCTTTGCATACAACTTCACAACAAGCCCCTCATATCTTTTCATATAAAATCCAACAGACTTTCAGAATTTCCAATGGAATGGACTGAGATCCCACTGGTTCTGCTTGCTAATGAATGCATTCAACTCTCCCCCTTCCTCGTGATCCTCACTCCCCTTTTATTCATAACTCCTGGATCTAAAGTGTGATTAATGGCCCACAAGACTTGGATTGAAACGCTCTAATCCAGTACATTCTGTTTGATCACAACAGAGCCCAGGAAATTAAAACGATTTGTCCATAGCTGCTAGAGTCTGGGGGGTAAGTGGGGACTTTGGGGCCCTTTCTATAAAGCTATCTACCTGTGTGGTAGGCAAACCTACCTTCTGGCTTCATGATTAAAGCAATCAGCATTGGAAACAGAGTTCTGGCATGGCTACTCAGTAGATCTGTGGCTTTGAATGAGTTCTTTAAACTTATGCAACATCTGCACTCTTGCTATAAAACAGGGCTAGTCCTAGGTGTGCTATGCATACCTATAATCCTAACACCGGGATGCTGAGGCAGGAAGATTGCAAGTCTGAGACCAACCTAGGTCACACAATGAACAGGGCAGTGCCCTCTTGAGCAGGTTTTACTTATCCTGGGTCTGGCACAGAACAAATGGCACCTACCGTTATTACCTATAGGATGTGAACTCTGTAAATGACCATGGTGGCTTTACTTCCATACACAGGTTATTTCAACCTGTTGCCTCCCTCCACTTCATGAACAAGAATTCAGTATGAAGTTGCAGAGTCGGGGCTGTGGCAGACATACCCTTGCAGTCTTTGAGTGTCAGGGTTTCAGTGTCTGGCTGCTTTTGGTTTCTGGCTCTGAGAATGTCTTCTCCTCCTCAGGGGCTCCCTTTCTGCTCTGTTGCTCTAATTAAGCCCACTGCTGCTGATGGAATTAGCACTGTGTGTCCACTCCTCAACCCGGTCCCTTTCTAATCTTCACCTCCACTCTTTGAAGTCAGGGCAATTATACTGTAATTGAAGTTGGGGAAACTGAGGTTCGCACAGACTAAGTAACTGGCTTGATGGATGGAGCTGCTTTGGGGATGGATTCCAGAAGGTACTCACGTGCTCAGTATGAGATTAGGCACAGGGGGACCCTAGCCTTTGCATAAACAACTGATGAGTGCCCATCTCATCCTGAGACTGACCAGCCGGGAAACCAGTGAACAGAGAACCAGGATCAACCGAAGTCATCATGGGACTATGGAACCAATATTTAGGCCTTGCACTCCTGGCTCTTGTTTGATGATCTTTTGATCGTTTTGCATAGGTCTGGGTCTTTGACCTTGGCATCACTAGCTGTAGCATCAGGTTGCCCTGCAGACTATTGATGGTCCCCTTCATAGTTGGGAACTTCCAGCTCTGGGGAGTAAAACCCTTGAATTTGAACCCTAGCTCTGCTACTTACCAACTCTGTGACTTTAGGCAAGTTTTGTGCCTTGGTTTCTCATACTAAATACTCCTGGAAGTGTTGTGAGGGGTGTGTGAAATACCAAAGATACAATCAAAGACCAGCACCTGACACAGACCCCTGATCCGCTGTCAGCATTATGCATTGTGTTCTCGTCACTTTGCCAGCCTTGAGCAAGAGAGTCATGGTGCTTGCCCCTGGGTAGCTGCAGTCTACTGGGGGGAAATGTTTAAGGTAATGAACTTTAGGACTTATTGAGAAACTCTAGTTTCATTTTTTTATAGACTAGAGTTTGCTGCAATGTGGCCGGAAGATAGTTCTATTTGTAAAGGTTTCACTGCACAGGCATGATGCCCTGCATTCAATTCCCAGAACCCACTCCTTTAATCTCAGCACTTGGGAGGCAGAGACAGGAGGATCTCTGTGAGTTTGAGGCCAGCCTGATCTACAGAGCTAGTTTCAGTTCAGGGCTACACAGAGAAATCCTGTCTCAAAAAAGAAACAATAAAAGGAAAGAAAAAGAAAAAGCCGGGTATGGTCATATGTCATATGTTCTTCTAATCCAAGTGTTATGGGAGGCAGAGGCAGAAAGGATCCCCAGGTCTACTGGCCAGTCAGCCTAACCTAATAGGCAGGTTCCAAGCCACTGAGAGACCCTGTGTCAAAAAACAAGGTGCTTCAGGAGGAATGCCACCTGAGGTTGTCCAATGACCTCCACATGTACATGAATACCTGTGTACACACACATGAGTACACATATGAACGTAAGTATATAATAACATCAGCATCAGCATTTTGTGCCAGAAGCATAGCTCTGGGTTGCACAAGAGCCGGCAGTCTCTGGCCTCATAGTGGGACACTATGTGTTCCATCCAGAGCAGAGCTAACCAGGGTCCTCCAGGCCAAAAGGAAGTTAGGATTGGAGGAGAATTTGTGAGGCAGTAGGTCCGCTGAAGGAAGAGGGAGCTGTCCCAGCTGAAGCAGGCCTGTAGGAAGAAGACAGGGAAGGAGCCAATGCTGTTGCACAGATAACACCGCCACTGTGAAGCCAAGTGTTTATTTTTAAGTGGCGGTGGTATATTTTGGGCCAACTTTATCCCCACTTGCAGTGTCTGTCTCCGTTTTTCATCACTGTTTTCTATTTTTCTCCTAGTGGATCTTCTTTTGTTTGAACCTCTTGTTCACATTGCTGTTTGCTTTAAAGGCCTCTATCTGTGGCTGGTTTCTCTTTTGTCAACTTACACAAGCAATAGCCATCGGGGAATAGTGAACCTCAATAGAGAAAATGCCTCCTCCCACCAGATTGGTCTGAAGGGCATTTTCTTGATTAATGATGGATGTGGGAGATCCCCGATCACTGTGGGCAGTGCCATCCCTGTGTAGATAGTCCTGGTTGTATAAGAAAGCAGGCTGAGCAAGCCATGTAGTGCAAACCAGTAAAGAGCACTCCTCCATGGCCTCTGCTCCCATGGTTCCTGCCTCCAGGTTCCTGCCCTGAATTCGGTTCCTGATGGACTGTCAGGTGTATGAAATACTCCTTTCCCCTTGAGATTGTTTTTGGTCCAGGTGTTTGTCACACCCACTGGGACAGTCTTCATTTGCAGTTCCTGACTATGAGAATTCCACACTTCCTTTTCTGATGAGCTATTGCAGTACTGAAGTCATCCAAACTATAGACGGCCTGTGCCGGATGTGCTGCCTCTGGGCAAAGGTTCTCTATCAGCAGAGACAGTGACGTTGTTAGCTGAAGGCTTTTCTGAAGTAAACATGGAACAGCAAAGACAGTTCCCCTGCACATAACTTCATCTTGGTTGTTTCATAGAAGCACACAATTGTAAGCGTTTCTCTCTAGATCATTTTGTTGTAGCATTCAAGAAGCTATACATGGGGGCGATTGAGGGTCATGTAACCTACCCAAGGTCACCTAGCAAATTCAGTAGTAGAGCCAGGATTGAGCCCCGTATGTTAGTTTGCTTTTCATTACTATAACCAAGATACCTAAGAGGGCAGCTGAAGCATGACTAATAAAAACCCAGGGGGAGAAATTGGGGTTCACCCTGAAGACCCAAAAAGTAAAACAGCCAGCCACTGGCTCTTACCTCAACCTCAGTCTGAATATGGTGATCCTGCCTCCAGGAATCTCAGAACGAGACTGTGCCTGAGAGCTGTCTCCTCCTGTTTTTCATTCCTCTCTGGGGCTAGGATTAAAGGTGTGTCCCACTAGGATTAAAGACATGTGTGGGAAATCCTTCTGTATGGCAACTAGTGTGGCTACTGGGATTAAAGGTGTGTGCTCTCTGAACTTCAGGCAAACTTTATTAAAATACAATTGAGATGCCACTACAGGCAACAAGCAGGGAGGCCTTGCTCATGGTTTCAGAGGGTTCAGTCCATTATGGTGGGGAGGGAGTGGTGGCACAGAGATGTTCCCACTGTGCTGGGAGCAGAGGAACTGGGGAAATCCCACACCCCTCCAGCTTTCTCCTCTCTCTCTGTCTGGGCCCCTAGCCTACCAGATGGTGCTACCCACATTCTTCATAGTATGTCTCCCATCAGCTATTTCTCAGGAAACATTTTTCCAGCTCTTAAGTACTTCTCAATCTGGTCAAGCTGACAATAGCCATTAACTGCTACTGCCCCTTTATCCCCCTGTTTGGGTCAGTCTGCCGTTTACTGTGCTGCTGCTTTCATGTGTCCAACATTCAAGTCAGTATTTGAGATTGTGGAATGAAAGAATTAATCCCTTCAAAAGGAAGAAGGATGGGCAAGTGATTAAATCTATCACTCCTCCTCTAGTTCACTGAGAAAAGGGAGTGGGTTAAATTGTTTATCATTCTTATTTACTTTATGTCTAGAATGTGGATATATATGCATCTCCTCATTAAACCATTCATGGGCTTTTTATCTTATTAAAGCCTTGAAACTGTGACCAGAAAGATGGCTCAGTGGGTAAAGGCACCTGCCACCAAGCCTAATGATGTGATTTCATCCATAGGACCCGCATGGTGGAAGGAGAGAACTTACAGTTGTTCTTTGACCTCTGCATGTACTCATGGTATATATGTGCCGTATAGATACACATGCGTACATTAAAGTAAAACATCACAATTTTACAGATGATTAGACTGAGGTTTGACATTATGGATTAAATTGTCCAAAGTCATATAGCTGTCAAATAAAAACTCAGTATTTGTGTCCAGGCTTCTCATCTGTGGGCTTGTATGTTTCTTTCGTTGTGCCAGGAACTGAAGGAAAATGTGTTAAAAAAAAATTCCACAGAGGAAGTTTTGATATAGGACTCAGCAAGTATCTCAGTGTTAGAGCACTTGCCTAGTTCTGAGTTTTATCCTCAGCAGCAAGAGGATGGGGGCGGGGGTATGGGTGGGAGCAAATGTTGCTTCAGAGCCAAGGTAGAAGACAAACACTTTAGTTTTCACAGTGTACCGTCACCAAGCAAACATTTATAATTGGTCTTTAGGTTCTGAAGCAGACCACATGTTCTGACTTTGTGACTTTGTAATTTAAGCTTCCCTGGTAAAAGTTCCTTTAGGATATAAGGAAGAAGCTAGGGAAATAAGCCTTAGGTATCCCTGCTTCCAGCTGGTACAGATGCTTGGCCTCCATAGGCCAGGTTGAAGGAGAAAGTCAGCTCCTCTCTACTGAGCTCCTCGCTGGGGATGAGGCTAAGTTTAGGAAAGATGCCAAATGGGTGGGCCTGAGAGAGGAAAGGGATGTGGTGTTTGAGCTCATGACTCAGGAAACGTGATGGCACCTCCTTTCGGGGTGGCATGAGGCAAGCATTTAGGAAAGAATATGAGCTATTGTTGTGCTTTTTTTTTCTGATGGGTGGGTTGTTTTTATAAAATTTTATGATCAGGAAACTGTTGCAGCATGCTGATCCCTTTGGGTTTTTTTTTTTTTTTTGCTCTGCCAGCATCATTTTTGTATTTATTTTTGAGCTTTGATGACAGGCATTTCCTTTAAAACTTCTGGAGGTAAAGGGTAACAAGACACCCCAAACTGCTTCCTAACAGCAGAATCCAAGAGAAGTTTCTGATCTTTGCTATAACCCCACTGGACAAATCCCCCTCCCCACCTAAAGGAGGATAGTTCTTTCAGTACCTGAGGTGGTCTAACAAACACAGTCCCTTTTAAAACACTCTAGAAAATGTGTCTAACATGTGGGAAACCTCCAGTGTCCATTAAAATGGGGCCTGTTGTGGCAATGAAAATACAGGTCGGATTGCTCCCCTCCCCTGAATCATAAAAAAAACCTAGCCTCCTTTGCTAGTCTCTCTCCTGGAAGATGATTTTATCCTCAAGTACGTGGTCCTATCTGTTATGCCCTGGAAGGCACTAAGCCAGTTCTTGGGCTTCTGCTGCCAACTATGGAGATGTTAAAAGCCTGTTTGGTTGCCGCAGGGCATTAATTCATTGCCTACCTTGTAAAAGTTGTGTCTTACTGCATTTTCCTGGCACCAGAGAAATCCCTGTACCTACTGTTGCATTTGGGTTTTCTGAGCCTGCAGGCAGCTCGGGGTTACTAATGTTCAGAAAGGAAGCCACATGATATTGGCTCTACCATTTCAATTCTCTTACTTCTTTCCCTCCCTTCCTCCCACTCCCTGACAGATGAGTTTGGCCGTCTCAGTGCTAGAAGCTCTCAGTCACCTCTTGTAAGAATTGGAGAGGGAGATCATGACCCTCCATAGGTGGAACAGAGTGTTCGTTGATTTTGTGTGGTTGTGACCACATACCTGACAGGGCAGCTTGAAAGGAGAGGGGCTCTGTTCGTGACTGGGAAGGCAGAGGCAGGTAGCACAGCACACATCATGGCTGTCTGGGAAGCAGAGAAAGGGGGATGCTGACATGAGGTGGTACATTCAAGGGTGGGTATTCTTTGGAAATATGGTCACAGACACAACCAACAGTCTCATCTACCAGTCTTCCAAATGATTCTAATTCTAGTCAAGTTGGCAGTGAAGAGCCACCATCCCAGGCAGCTAGCAGAGACGTATTCATCCCTTCCCTTTGTCTTCCTGGGATGAAAAATTGAGTCTAGGGATAGATGTAGTGCTGCGTCTATAGTCTTGAAATCTCAGAAAGCTGAGGCAGGAGGATCATTTGAGCTTAGAAACTCAAGAGCAGCCTGCCTGGGCAGCATAAATGAGACAGTGTCTCAAAAAATAAAATAAAATGATGTGAGATTGAGTGCACACATTCACCTCCTCCTGGAAGCTATGTGGTATCTTAAACACTAAATAAAATCCTCCTCTCCTCACACAAAGTCAGCCTTTCAGGCCCTACCTCAAGAGAGCAAAGACTCAGCATAAAGAACCCTAAGTTTCAAAGTTGTTTCCATGAATTTTGAGCCATCAGAAAGCTAAGTTAAGGACCCATGTCTACTTTTCAAAATTTCTGGTAGCCCACCTGCATATGATTTCCTAGTCCTATCCCAAACACTATGCTATGGCCAGTGGGGGAGGGGCACATGAGGGCTGAGCTATTGATAACTGATGGCTGAGAGGAGACAGTTTTCTTTAGGGATGTGGTCCCTAGTAGTTCAACTATGATTGAGTGGGCGTTCCCCCACCCGTGTGTGTATGGGCAGCACTAGTTGGACTTGAGGTTATTTGAAAAAGAGAGCGTACATGAAGTTGAGAGGGAGGCGTGAAGTTGGATCTTGAAGGAGTTAGAAAAGGGAAGATATGATCAAAATTATTTGCATGTATTACATTCTCAATAAATAAAAAATACTAATAAAAAGTCATGAAGGGGGCATAAGGGTAGAGGAAATCCAGGAGAAGTTGTAAGGAAGGAGTAAATATGATCAAAAATATTATATGCATATATGAAATTCTCAAAGAATAAATTTTTAAATTTTATTTTTTAAAAAGATAGTGTCATACTACATACCTCTGGCTGACCTAGAACTTACTATGTAGACCAGGTTAAGCTCAAATTCACTGAGTTCCACCAGCCCCTGACTCCCAAGTGCTGGTATTGTGCCACCATGTGTGGCCATAAAAATCTTATTTTAAAAAGAAATTAGAGACTGGAGAGATGACTCAGCAGTTAAGAACTGGGCTAAGTGGCTGCTCTTCCAGCACCCACTTCAGGGGGCTCACAATGCCTCTGGCTTCCTCATTCACTTGCATGCATGTGCTCATGCCTACAACACACAGATACACATACATACACGTAATTTTTAAATGAAACTACACTCTGTTACTTTGGGAAGGGAAAAAACGTCTAGATTTACCTTTCATGACATCTCTGACCAGACTTATTTCAATTTAATTTTCATTTCATTGTTTGATATGTGCCAGTATGGTAGAAAGAACAGGAACTGATGTGATTAGCAATAAGGGTAAAATCCATGATCCCTCCTATGCCCCCATACCTGGCTGTGGTTGAACAGTGGAGATAAAGGATCTGTTGAGAGAGGAATATCAGGGTGAGAGAGTACTCAGTGCTGCGAGGAGACAAAACAAGGGTTACCCCAGCTGCGATTGAGAATTAACCAGGCAAAACCATTGGGTATTTTTGTACTGATGATATCGAAGTGGAAGAAGCAGATGATAATACCGTCAATGAGAGCTAGTCCATGGCTGGAGCCTTTCTGCTCATTCTTTATTGTCAAAACTTTCAGTTTGCTCACAACTGCGGACACATGGGAACTATGTTTGCTGAGCACGGGCTTGGATGTCAGCTGGGGGAAAATCAAATAAATCAGGAACTCTGTGTGTTGGGGTGGGGCGCCCAGCTGGCTTACCTATCATGCAGGAAGTCCTGGGTTCATTCCCCAGTACAGCATAAACCAGCTGTGGTGGCATAGGCTTGTAATCCCAGAATTTAGGAGGTAGAGGTGCAGGGAGCAAGAGTTTAAGGTCATCTTCAACTACATAATGTGTTTTAAGACAGCCCTGGCTTTCTGAGTCTCTGTTACAAATATACAATAAAATAATAAAAAGCAGAAGGTCTCTTTACTCAGCTGCCACTTGGCCAAAGTGCTCAGTTAGCCCACCTGCTTCAACTGCCTAGCAAGTTCTCTATGCCCAAAGCACCTGGCACTCTCAGCTTCTGGGCCCGTTGCAGCTCCACGGCACAACAGCCAATGTCTGATCCCACCAGATGAGACACATACTTGCCAAGAGTTCCTGAACCTGTTCCTTCTGGTTGGACCAGTTCTGTAATTAAGGGCTTCTACAGAACAACCCCCCCACCAACACACACACACCCCAGCCCCAGGTCTTTTTGCAGGTAAACATTTCAAGCCAACAGCCCTCCTTTCATTCTTTACAGCTAATTTTTTAGAAAACTTAAATGCAGTTGTGCCTCTCAGCTATGAAGATAAGTGTGTTTTTCTTTGGAGCCCTGGATACCAGATTGTAAATCTAATCCCAAGTGTCAGAGCATGTCTCCCGGTGGGTGGCTTTGCTGGGAGCTGGATTTGTACATCTTTCATTGTATCCTTTATGCACCCATATGTAGATAGCATGTTGCCTGGCACACTCTAGATCTCTAGTGCTTGATCGTTTGTGTGAACCAATACATAGATTTCTTTACTCATTCTCGACTTTGAAGGTATAACATTGGGCTCAGCATCCCCAGGTCTATAGTTAGATCACTACTGGTGGCAAGTGGGGAAGGGAAACAGTGGGGAGCCAGTTCACTGTTCTGATTCATAACACAGCATCACTCAAACATGCTCTTTGACAGTGTTGATCAAAAATACAAATTTCTAAGCTCCCCTCTCAAACATTCCAGTTCACTGGACCCCAAATGGGGCTCAGGATGTGGACTTAGTAAGCTTTTCATTCAATTTCACTTCAAGCAAGGTAAGGAAATGACCTGACTGCTCAGATGTCAAATCTCCACTGAAAACCCATGGCATGAGCACTATTGTGCACCATCATTCCCGTTTGCCTTCACTTTTCTTTTGCATGTATATGTGTGTCTGGTGTGTGTGTACATATATGTGGGCATATGTGTATGTAGAGGCCAGAGGTTGGTGTCAGGTGTCTACCTCGATCGTTCTTCACTTGATATCCTGAAGCAGGTTCTCTCCTTTGAACCAAGAGTTCACTAGCTCGCCCTGGGATCCGCTGTCTCTGCTATGCACTGGGATTGCAGGTGGCTACTATGGTCACCCGTGCTTTTATATTGGAGGCTAAGGATCCGAACTCCAGACCTAGGGCTTGTGTGGCAGGCATTTTAACTACTCAGCCACCTCTCCAGCCTCTGCCCTCACACTTCTCTGGAAATGCAGTGTGTCTTACAAAGGATCCCATTGTATACATTTGTAATATATTTTTCTTTCTTTCTTCCTTCCTTCCTTTTTTTTAATTTTGGTTTTTAAGTTGGGGGCTTTTGTTTCTCTCTGTGACAGCCCTAGCTGTCCTGGAAGTCGCTCTGTAGACCAGACTGGCCTCGAACTCACAGAGATCCATCTGCTTCTGCCTCCCAAGTGCTGGAATTAAAAGTGTGTGTCACCACCACCAGGCGATATTTTTCTTACTTAATAGCACATCAAACAGTAGCACAGTCACCGTCTGTGGCTTCTGAAAGGTGATGGATACTACACTTTTATTGCTGTTTGTAGTGGGTAGAAAGAAAAACGCTTCCACATTGACAAAGGCCAGATTTTAACATTTTGGGCTCTCATTTCTCTATATACAGCTGGTGTACATGTCTCACATATGTGTATGTTACCTGTAGGCTGAGGAGAAGAAATAATTTTGAAACAAAACAAACATTTTGAATTTTCACCTCCTATTAAGAAATACGCCCAAGCAGATTTAAATTGTTCATAAGATACAAGCACTCACTGGTGATACACAGAAAACGTGCCAAGGGATGGATTATTTCTTTGAGTAAAATAAACCTTCTGATAGCCAGCCATTCAAATAAAGATCATCAATCTTAGTACAAAACTATGAGAGAAACAGGTTTTTGATTACACCTATGCAGCCAGTAATAATGCATGGAACAACCCTTGAGTAGTTAAATCTCTGAGTTTACATTTCTGCCACAAACCCTGAACAACTGAACACAGTGACAAAAATCCTAGAAAACACCCAAATTTGCAAACTGCTTCCCTCACTTCCCTGTTTCTGCTTACTTACATTTTATTGAAACTAATTTTCACTGGACTTTTGAAGGGTGTTTTTATATATGAAGTAGTATTTTTCTTTCAGACAATAATTACACAAGACAATGGATTTCACCATGACATCTTCATACATGAATATACTGTATGTGTTCATACTTTTCATCGTTGGTCTCTCCTGTCCTCCTCCCACTTCCACTGGACCCCGTTCCTCTTCCCAAAAAAACCTCTTTTCTACTTTCATGCCTTAAAAAATAACCTAGATTCTAATTATGAACTAGAACATGTGATACATGCTTCTCTGTGTGTGTGTGTGTCTAAGGCATTTTCAGAAAATTATCTGTCTCTCCTTTCTTTGACATTCTGTTTTCTTCTCTTGATTCATTCATGTGATATGGAATCTGTTATTTGTCTAAGAGTCAGGCATGGACACCAGGACAGGTTTGAGACGAAGCTGGGCTTCTTTGCACTCAGTTTTCCCTTGTCTGCCCAGCCTAAGCTGCCACCTGATCCTATCCAGCAGCCAAGGTCTAAAAGACCTTCAAGGTCAAGAGCAACAGATTCTTTAGACTGAGAACCACATTACACTGCATTCTCTTAAGACAATGCAGTGTAGTGGTGGCAGTGGTGGCACTTTGGATGCACTCGTTCTTTGTTGCAGGAGGCTACACAGGTACTGTCATCACCAACATCCCAGCCTCTCCCCACTAGATGCCAATGAACTCTGGCATCTTCCATAGAGAAATTTAAAATGCATTTCGCTAGGCGTGGTGGTCCATGCTGATAATGCCAACACAATGGAGGCTGAGGCATGAGGATTTCTGTGAGTTGAAGTCAGTCAGGACTACACAGTGAGTTACAGGTCAGCCTGGGCTTCTGAATAAGAGTCTATCAAAACAAAAACAAAAAGCACATAGACATTGTCAAAGGTGTCCAGGGGACAGAATCACCTCTAACTAAACCATTGCTCTGACAAACCAGAGGGCAAGAAATGCACACGTCATGACATATCAACACAGTCAAATTTTATCGATACTTTAACATAACTTTTATTGTGGCACGATGACTGACAGTCCACAGAATTAGTACAATGGGAGAAAAGGTTTTTGTTGTGGAATATTAATTATAGGTATGTTATATTCAATTATACTGTGAAATATTGTTTGATGACGCAAAGATAGGCTACATTCTTTTATGTTGCATCTGTTTAACTCTGTGAAGCTGTGTTACTTTGTCTGTCTAAAACACCTGATTGGTTTAATAAAGAGCTGAACGACCAATAGCAAGGCAGGAGAAAGGATAGGCATGGAAAAGGATCAAGGAGTAAGAGAAGGAGAAGAGAATCCCGGGGACCAGCCACCCAGCCACACAACAAGCCATGGAGTAAGAAGTAAAGAAAGGTATACAGAAATAGAGAAAGGCAAAATGTAGACGGGATAATTTAAGAAAAGCTGGCAAAAAAAAGTCAAACTAAGGCCAGGCATCCATAAGTAAGAAAAAGTCTCTTTGCGTATTTTTTGGGGATCTGGGTGGTAGGCCACCAAAAGAGCCAAAGAGTAAACTAAAACAACCAACAGCAAGTTTTGGGTTTTGTTTGTTGGTTGTTACCATTTTAAATTAATTGTCTTTTCAGACTTGTTCCTGAAAACAGAACATTTTGGACAATGCAAAAATTAAGTCTTCCAGTTATAGAATACCCAGAGTCAGAGTTTTACTAATATGTCTTGGAGCCAGGAGGCACATCCCCATGCAAGGAGGAAGTTCCAGTGTATGTGACTTTAGATACAACCGTATGTACCATCACTGTTTGTGTGGCAGTGGATCACAGCCCTGATTCCTGAGTTCCCTGCTTTCTCCTCCTTCCTCCCACCAAGACAGATGTTGAAGAAAGGAGAGGGAGCTTGATCACTAACTGGGACCATCGCCCAAAAGAAAGGGGAGGGGAGAGATGTTGGAACGTGTGAGTGCTCAACATGTACTTGCATGACCCTGTCTGGTTAGCCAGTAGAAACTATGGCTACAGGTACCAGGGAAGCTACAGGGGTTTGCATGGTGGGAGGCTGAGCCCTGATAGACCTGCTTCTTCTGTGATGCATAACTTGCCACAGAGGTCTCATCTGAAAAGGCCATGTCTGAATTTGGACCATATTTGTTGAGTAAATACCTGCCCAGCAGGGAAGCTTAAGAATGGCGAGAAAACCAGAAGAGAAGTAACTAATCAAGGAAGCTCCCAGTACATATTTGATGAATGAATAAATCACTCTTCTCCATGAATGAATCTTTAAGAAAAAAAGAAATCCAACCCTGATAGTTAGGGCAGTGCTGATAGAACATGGTCCTGTTGGCTGAGATGGTTACAGCCACTTTAGCCTCTGAGGTTTTAGCCCATGATGGGTCTGTTCTGAGTAGTGGGGTGGCTGGGCTTCTAACCGCACCTGATCATTGGCTAGGTTAAAAAGGGCTAATCACCAGTAGCATGCACAGGTGCAGCGTCCCAACCCCTCAGAAGCACCAATGACCTGCACAGCACAAGTGAGACCATGGATTTGTGCTTGGCGTTGTTCCTGGAAATGCAGAGCAGGCTTCTTGATTCCAGTCTCCGGGCTCCTGGCTCGAGACGAACGCTTTGTAGGCTTGTAACTGGTTGTGCTGAAGCAGAGCTCCAAAGGGTGTTGTGTGCCGTTGCTTTTAGGGGAGCCGCTGTTAGGCTGTGTTGTTCCTGAGCTGTAAACACACACACATGCATGTGCACGCACACACATGGGGAGGGGGCAGGAGGTGGGGCACGACACCACTGCTGCTCACTTGGGAGGCCTTACTGGGCTGGTCTAGTCTCCCTAAAATCAGACGCTAGCCTGGCTCTGTGCTTGGGATCCCTCTCATAGGGCAGCCTGTTGGCTAACAGTCTTTGGTCACTCACACCTCTACTTAGAGTCCCAGACAGTTTGCCCAAATCCTGAGTCAGCAAATAAAGCAGAGGGAGAGAGGCTTGGAACTTAGAAACAAGGCAGAACTTGCATAGGAAAACAAACAAACAAACAAACTTAAAAGTTGTTAGAATGTCCCATGGACCACATACAAAACTTGTATATCCTACCCCAAATTGCTGGCCTAGTGTATGGGCTTTATTGTAACGTGTGTGTATGTACATATGTATCTTTAGTATGTGTTATGGTTTTTGACTCTTTAAGAGGCAAGCCACGCCCACTCCCA
>LOJH01002941.1:1533-13473 GCA_001685095.1 Ellobius talpinus
CCTGTCCTGGAACTAGCTCCTGTAGACCAGGCTGGCCTCAGACTCACAGTGATCCACCTGCTTCTGCCTTCTAACTGCTGGGATTAAAGGCATGCACCATCACCACGTGGTGATGGAGTCACTTTAAATTTGTTCCACTAAAGCAAATGACTCCCACCCATGCTCACTGAAGCAACTCTAATTAAATGTAGTAGATAACACATAATACAGATGCAAAAGTATAGAAAGAGACCTGGGAAGAAGAAAGGATTTAGAGATCATTGGGACAGTGTAAGAGAGGGTAATGGGTGAGGGTTGAGGACTTTGATTAAAGAATGATTTATAATGATATAAATATCATTGCAAAGGAGTAAAATAAATACATTTCTTCACATCTAGAAAGATTCTCCACTGGGATATAGTATTGTTGAGACTTTTCAAATATAGTATTGTTGAGATCTTCTTGGCCTCATTTCAGATGTCTGCTGAGGGTTGCACATCATAACAAGAGGATGAGTCAGAGTGAACAATCACATCTTGATCCAAGAAAAAGAGAAACTGAGATATGAGGTCTCCATCCTTTTGTGAGACATGCCCTCAATGTCTTATATACTTCCCTTAAGGCTTCACCTCTTAAAGCACCTCATAATAGTGACACCCTAGAGACCAGGCTTTTACATATGGAATTTTATGGACACTCACTCAAACCAAGACAAGGCGGCTCACATAATTTCTTATCTTTTAATTTATACTGCTAAGCTGTCTTCTAGAAAAAAATTAATTTAAAGCTCCATTAATAATCTGTTTTACTACATTTATTACAATAACCTAATATTACAATGATAACTTAATCGGACAACCATCTGTTTCATTTCTATTTTGTTGATTGATATTGATGCTGACTTTTAAATATTTTTTCCAGTTTAAATTATCCTTTTATAATTTTCACAACAGAGGTTAGTGATTTATTGATACACTGAATTTTGATAGACTGTATTATCTTCTTTTATATGGAAAATGCCCACTATCTGTCAAGATTAACGATACCTTATTTTCCCAATTTTTGTGTGAATATTGTTTTAGTATTTCCATACTAAATTTCTGCTGCTGTATTCAGATTGCAACATTTTTGTATTAAGTGTGACTAAATATTCAGTTAAGTTTACATTTTAGTTATTTGCTACATTTTAGTTATTTACGATTACATTTGTTATTTCACAGTTAAAGGTATAAATATATTTTTATTTTAAATACATATGTAGTTTTATTCAAAGATTATTAGCTAATTAGTTTCTTTCTCCATAGACTTCTTGGTTCTGTCTGTCTGTCTGCTTGGCTTTCAGGCTATCTTCTATTATTTATCTAGCCATCATCACCTATTGTCCAGTCTTCTACCTCATTTGAATTTTTGTATTAACTATATGACACAATAATTGTTAATATATATATGCGAATATGGATATATATTTGTGTGTGTATATATAGAGTTATTTAGTATGTATACACATCTGTGTCACCTTTTAAAATTAGTTTTTTCTCTCCTTGCTTGTCTATGATGTCAGATAAATTTCGGAGTAATAAAATTTACAGCTGTAAGAAAAATTCTTCATTTGAATAACAGTCTGCTAAGCAAAGTAGTGCTTCAAAATGTTGAAATCTCCACGGATTCTAAGGGGTCTCATAGGCGCAGTACTGTTTTTGTATTGTCAGGCCTTGGAAAGAACTCTCTCTTAGCAATGTGCAAGAAGGAGGGTGAGCCCTTGAGCTGGGGCTGAGAGGAGAGACACCTGTTGGCCTATAACCATCTATTTGAATCACCTGTCCAGTGTTAGGGAACAGTCTTCACAAGCCACAAACTACTTAAACAGTTACAAGTCTCAGCCTTTCACTCTTATTGCTTTTTCCTTTTCCACTTACCCTTTTTGTTAAAAGTAGCCTTTAAATAGATTTCCTGTCTCCCACATTTGTTCACATGTTCATGCTGTTCAAAACCTTCTTTCTTTAGCATATAAATGATAACTATTTTTCAAAGTTAACTAACATATTGAGTTATTTTTCATGTCCTTTTCTTTTTTTTTCCTTTTCTTTTCTTTCTTTTTTTTTTTTTTTACATAAAATGCTATCCCCTAGGATTTCACCATATCCTGTTTAGTGTTTTGGTGTCAGCTAGATGTGTTCTCTAGGGCAACAGAATGTGCTTCTACTTAGGTCAAAGGTAAACAATTTAAAGTGATTGAAGACTCAACAGGGAGGAGAAGCAGCAATCTGCTCTGGGCAGCTCAACTGCACAAAGGACAGGTGGACAAAACTAGAAATCATCTCTCCCAAATAGAAAGTAATAAACTCACAATGGGTTAAAGACCTATGTGTGTATAAACTCAAGAAGCCATTGAAATATTATATGATTCAGGACATTGAAAGGAAATTTTTTTTGATAAGACTTCAAACACTTTCTTGTTGCTAGTGTGATCTACACTCACCCCACACCAAAGAGATAAAATGTGATAAAAGGTTAAAAATTCAAAATTTTCAGTTAAAAGTAGGCTAGGGATTTATTAATTGATTTTTTTCTTTGACCAGAAGCCATGCAAAAGCTCAGCCCTGGATTCTCTAACTTGATAGAAGATAAAATTCCAGCTGGAAAGTAGTGGTGCACTTGGGAGGCAGAGGCAGGCTGATCTCTGAGTTTGAGCACAGGCTGGTCAACAGAGCGAGTTCTAGGACAGGCTCCAAAGCTACAGAGAAACCCCATCTTGAAAATCAAAGTACAAACAAAACAAAACAAGCAAGGAAGCAAACAAACAAACAAAAAAATGAAATCCCCAGGTTCAGCCAATACAGAAGTAAGGATCACTTTAAACACTAGGTACTTGAACCATCTGTTTTTTGTAGTTCTTTTAATGGTAATTATGAAACACAATTTACTAGATTTTTTCCTTTTATTTTTTCTCTTTGAGTATGAATGTGCTTGTCAAATACCACCAAATGTAGTATAAATTTTCCAGCCTCTTTAAATTTTGTACCAGAGAGAAGAAAGATGGTATCAGGGCGCCATCTCCCGGTCAATACACATATGGCATGAAAATGGTGAAACCATAAAAGGGAAGGCATTAATTAGTTAAAATTATTAAATCAAAGTTATCCATGTTATCACTTAAAAATGAAAATACTATTTTATAGTATTTTTCTGTTTTGTTCCATTCATTTTAAATTGAATTTTTTAGTCTTTTAATTGCTTGTTTCCGAAGAAAACAGTCCACCTCTTACAAACAGCTACTCCAGTGGTGTATTTGAGTGGGTGATGAACGGGAGGGAGGCTTCACATTTCATCTCAGGGCACATATTCTGGTTTTGTAGCTCACATAAGCCTTTACCTATTTCCACACTGATTCGCGTCACTCAGAGAGTGAAGGACAGTACCCAATACTACGCCTCCAACAGGGGACTCCATCTGGCTCAGAATGACACCATGTGCTTACAGCAAATCACTATCTCTTGGCTTACACCTTTTCATTTTGGGGGGCCTCATATGTCTTTTGGTTTTAAAATGCTGGGCAACCATTCCTTCAGATCTTAAGTTAACACATGTTTAGTGAAAACTGCCTTTTACCTGGTTGTTTATCTGTGGGGATGGTGCCTCTTTGATCATTCTTAACTGGAAAAAGCTAGGGTCACTTGCTCCTTAGCCAGTCACCAGTCAGGACTTCCAGTTGAGCCTGAGATCTTGAGCCATTTGGAGACTGAGACCTTGAGCCAGTTGGTGAGAAGGGAAATCCCACCTTGGCCTCGGTACCCTAAGAATGGATGTTGAAGCCCTGGAGCTGCTCTTTAATTTATTGCCAACTCTGTCTTCCTCCTGCACTGAGTGTGCTTTTGCTGTGTTGTGAAACTGGAGTAGAAGCCCCTGAATATCTTCTCCATACCTGTCCTAACCCTCTTTTCTGAATCCATTTTTTGAAGAGAAATTCCCCAACTACGTGACCTCCCAATGACCAAAACACCAATTTGGATGAATTCTCTCTACTCCCTATCTGCCCTGTCTGCAAATCCCATTGATCCTGTAATGATTTGTCCTTCAAACACACCCACCTCTGTTTCCACAACCAAACATTGTCTTTGCCCAAGCTATGAGAGAGGCTACTCGGCTGTTCCTGTTGGTCAGCTGTGGGGCTGCCTTCCAAGATGAGCCAAGATGCCCTCTTATGTCTAATTGCCTTCACTACACTCACCACTCCGCCAGCTCCTCAGCCCCCAGTGCTGCCCACTGGCACACACAGTTTGCTGTTGTCCTCATCAGCACATCACTGGCCTGCGTATGTTGACCAGGCCACCTTTCCCTCTAACTTCTGGTCCCTTGACCTGTCATGTTTTCTGGGGTCACTTCTCATCCCATTTTACTCTTCATGGTGACTGTCTTTGATGTTCTGATCTGATCCTTCAGGTCATGTTTCAAGGAAGCTGTCTGAGACCAGACCCTTAATACTCTTTCTTGTCCCATCTCCATTCCATTGCCTCTTAAGAATGCTACCGCTGGGAGGTGGTGGCGCATGCCTTTAATTCCAACATTTGAGAGGCAGTGGCAGGTGGATCTCTGTGAGTTTCAGGCCAGCCTGGTCTACAGAATGAGTTCCAAGGTAGACTCCAAAGCTACATAGAAACCCTGTCTCAAATAACAAGGAAGAACAACAAAAAGAATACTACCATGTTTCTTTCATTGTCTATAGCAGCTCATAGTACCTAGTTACTATGCTCCCTACAGCTGGGCTTCTCGAATGTAGAAGCCTTGTCTGTTTTAGCTGCATCCCAGGGCCCTAGGAGAGTTTCTGGCACAAAATAAGCACCCAATGGGAAGCTGCCTCATGCAGGAGTACAAACATACTGGAAGGGATCAGTTCAGTTCTGTCATCCTGTGAGATACTGAGTTGTTTTGTGCTAACTACCACAGTTCTTGGGGGTAGTTTGAAAATCAGCGTCTATGCAAGTCCCCCTTTTGGTTTATTTATTCTTTCTTATTGAAAGTAGGTTCTTTTATCATATAATATATTCCAACCACAGTTTCCCCTCCCTCTGCTCGTTCTGGCTCCCCTCAAACTCCCCTCTCCCCAGATCCACTTCCCTTCTGCTTCCTCTTCAGAAAACAGCAGAGTCCTCAGAGAGTAGAGAGACAAACAGGATGAAACAAGATAAAATAGACAAGGTGAAAGCCCTTGTATCAAGCCTGGACAAGCAATGCAATAGGGGGCCATGTCCAAAGAGGAGGCAAACTGATTAGAGACACACCTGACCCCACTGTTTGGAGTCTTACAAAACATCAAGCTAACAGCCATTGTATATATGCAGAGGATCTGGTGCAGACCCATGCCAACCCCTTGCTTGCTGTTTCAGTCTCCATGAGCCCATGTAAGCCTAACTTAGTGGATTTGGTGGACCCTGTTCTCCTGGTGTTCTCCACCCACTCTGACTCCAACAGTCTTTCTTCCCTGTCTTCTGCGAGGTTCCCCAAACTCTGAGGGGTGGGACCCAGTGGGGACCTCCAATTCAGACTTTACCTATAAGGTCAGGCTGTGGGTCTCTGCACCTGTTCTCATCTGCTGCCAGAGGAAGTCTTCCTAATGATGACTGGACACAGTGCCAATCTATGAGTATAGCAGAATATCCTTAGGAATCATTTCATGGATTATTTAAATATTTATTTATTTATTTATTTATGCCAGCTGTGTTTGGTTCTAGGCTATGTCTAGGTCTCTGGGCTATCTAGTTGTGTTTGTTTGTTTCTAGGTCAGGCCTAGGTCTCTGGATTACCCGGTCTCCAGTTTTTGGCCATCCTGGCGATGTAAGGCATGGTTCCTTGCCTGGCATGGGCTTCAAGTTAAAGCAAACACTGGTTGGTTACTCTCACATGCTCTGCTCTATCACTGCCCAAGCACATCTTCCAGACAGGACAGATTGTAGGTGAAGGGGTTTGTGGCTGGGTTGCTATCCAGGTTTTTCTTTCATAGCCCACAGGGTACCTCCCTTGCCAAAGAGACTAGAACAAAGTAGGGGTGAGGGCTCCAAGCCCACACCAGCTCGACCTCTTTATGTTTAATGAACTGTGTGGAAGTTGTCCTGAATCCTCACTAGGGCCACCCGAGAGGATTCTAGGAAGTTCCCATTGCACTACATTTTCACAGTGCCCTGCAAATCACTCCCTGCCCCCCTCAATTCCAGTTTTCTCTCCCTGCACTGTCTCCCTCCAATCCCCAACCTGAGCCCTCTCCTTTCCACTGTCCCAGGTCCACCCGCAGAATCTATTCAGCTCCCCTTCCCAGGGAGATCCATGCTTCCCCCTATATCCCTTCTCCTTAACCTTTCTTGGTAGGTGGATTTTAGCTTTATTAGCATTTAATTAACAGCTAATATCCATTTATAAGTGAATACATATCATATTTCTCTTTCTAGTTCTGGTTACCTCACTCAGGATGTTCATCTCTGGTTCCATCCATTTGCCTGCAAATTTAATCAGGTCATTTTTTTAACAGCTGAGTAATACTCCATTGGATAAATGTACCACAGTTTTCTTCATCCATTGGTTGAGGGGCATCTGTTGTCTATGCAAGTCTTATTTGTGTATTTGGGTCATTTTAGGCACATTACGGCAGAGTGTCAGTTTGTGAGACATCTACATATGGAAGCTCCGTGTGTTTTCCCACATTCTAACCCCATCTAGGTGGTCCGTTCTATGTGTTTCACAAGCCCAGGGCTAACATCTAGACTACATTTGTGACTTCTCCAGTAGACTGAAGTCATAATAGTAAGATACTAAAGGCCATTTATTTATTTTTGAAAGCCTCAGCGGTCGTGTGTGTGTGTGTTTCTGTCTGTCTGTCTGTCTGTCTGTCTGTTACGGAGGAGTTCTCTGCTGTCTTGCTCTCATCTTAAACTTTCATTATGACTGATCGCCTCTGTGCGTGTTTTATTTTGTTGCTGTTACCCACTAGAGGGCAGCAGAGGAAAAAAGATTTCAGAAAAAGCCAGCCTGCGTAGAAAATTTGGTCAAAACTTTGTGGTTAGTGTTGCGCACCTCCGTTAAAACAACTTGGAGCCAAATGCCAAATCTAACGGTGAAACCTAGAAAGGTGCTGCTTTTTTCTGGCCCTCACACTGAAGATTAACTTACTAACAACCATTCAGGCAAAGTATTCCTTGCAGGGCAATGACTAGATAAGGGGCATGTACTCTGCTGCTGTTTATTAAAAGCATTTGCCAGTATTTCCCTGCATTTGCCTCCCTTCATTTATTTTTTCCATTCAGACCTCTGAAAACCATTTATTTACTGCTGTACCAAGTGATCTTTTTTACAGGCTGTAAAACGGCACTTTGTAAGTTTGGTTGTTGGCATTCTGCCATGAAGCTTGTTAGGAGCAGAACCAGTCTCCACACAGCTTCAATATTGGATAAGATATCAATGAGCCACGTCCATGCCTAAATTTATCCCTTATTCCTTCTAGAGATTTGATAACTTAGTATTTATACTTTGGAAAGAATTACCACTATTAAGTGAGCAGTAGGAGGTGACACCTAGAATATAACCTCCCCACCGTGCTTCATGTTCTTCTCCTACTCTCCAAAGAGAGACACACACAGCCTGAAAAGAGTGGGGCATCCCAGTTTCATTCAAGCAATTGAGAAGCAGTGGCTATGCTTATTCTTAATGTAGCAATACATGAGTATTTTGACAAGTCTAAGATTGTGCTACATCTCTTCCGTGTAGTCTTTTCTCCATCCATATTAGTTATAATGATTCTTTCTATCCCTGTCCCCCGTTGCTTTCTCTTTGTGATGGCTAATCTTGGTTGTCCTCTTCATTGACTATATCTGAACTCAACTAAATCCCAAGCATCTGGGCACGCCTGGGAAGAATTTTCTTGAGTGGATAATTTTAGGTGAGAAGATCCCTACTAAATCTGGGTCACTCCTTCTGATGGCAGCCCACATAAGAGAACATGGAAATAGGAAGCTCTTTTCCGTGTCTGCTTGCCCTCACTCTTGCAGATGAGGCATTCTGTCACCAGTATTAGGACCTACTCCTTTAGGATCCAACATAGATTGAAGAACAGCTGATTCATCCAGCGTTATGGACTGAACAACTATAAAATTCTTGGTCTTTCTCTGGTGGTGAGACAGGCATTGTTGGATTAGTTGGAACACAGCCTGTAAGCTACTCTAATAACGTATAGATACATACATACATACATATGGAGAACAGCTGTATGTATGATATATATATCATATATACATATGTTCAATTCTATTCTTCTAGAGGACTCGTATTTCCACATTCTTACTCTACCACTTGTTCTCTCACTCCCTTCTGAGTTTGGCCTACCAGTAAGAGTGCACTGTGCAATGTACACAGGTCACTCAAAGGTAGTTATTTGATGCCAGGCATTGTATAACAGAACCATAAAAGATGTATGAAATTAATATACGTTGATGTTTTATCTTTCAATCCCAAGGCTCTATGATGAGGATTCTGTTCCTTAAGAAAACAAGAAGATATGCACAGCCCACTGCCTGGGTTTCATCCCTTACCCAGAGCTTTGTGTGTTATTCCAGAAAGGTCCATCTACTCTGTACCATCTTTCTCTAGAACCTTGTGGTCACTTGATTACTAGAACATGGCCAGGTAGAAATGAGTTGTCACACACAATTTAACCTGAAAATTTTTTCAGAGACTTTTATATCTTTGGGAACTTTTCAGTCATAAAAATTTTATTTATGTGTGTGTGTGTATGTATGTGAAGGCACCACAGGCAGTGCCTTTGACATGTGGGACCTCCTGAAGAGGCAGTCTAAGACTCAAACTTCACTGAGCACCTAGTCCTTTCTTTGGACATTCAGGGTAGACCAGTAGACTCAGTGTATTTCTTGAGATTAAGGAAATGAGTGAATCTGGTTGGAATGGCCCTTCTTTTTTCTTACATCCCAGCACCAGCCAAGTCTTAGCCACTTCTGCCTTGTGTTTCAGTTCAAATCTGCTGCACAAGGATATAAAGTTGTGTCATGGTGAAAGAAGTAACAGAAACTTCCTCTCTGACCTCCTTGGGGACTGAAGCAGACTTGGGAATGCACAGCCAGCAGTTGCTGGCATTTTCAAAGGCTGACTGTGATGTGAACATAGTTCCTACCCCGAGCCTGCTGCCATAGGAGGAGGAGTAAGCTGGCAGGAAACAATGATAGCATTTCCCCTGGACAGAGCTATCACCTGAAGCCAACTGTGCAGAGTAAAAAGGTAGTCCATTCCCTTTAATTACAGAGCAACTGGCATTTCATTTCATTTCATTCTGAAATGGAATATGGTTCCCTTTTCATTAAATATGAACATCCTATAAAATATGGATTAGCCATGGGGCTTGCTGGTGAACTGTGTGTTACAATCTTTCCAATCGGGTTTGAATTATTTGTGTTGGTTTTCCGATCTGGAAAGCAAATGTATGCATGCCATAGACTGAGATGTTTGAAATGATCCCTCCTAATAGGCACTTTATGTTTCAATTTTGACAATGGCCGAGCCAATTCACTGCAGAAATTAGTCTACTGTAAAGAAGAGTTTGTCAGTAGGGCCCAGGACAGCTCTGCTTTCTTCCCAAGTGAGTCATTCACTCAGGCTTGAGCCTTCTGCTAACTAATGTGATGGCAGAGTTGAAGTGCTCCTGGCTTTAGACATTGGAGCTTTCTGACCCAGACAGGCTGGGATTTTTTCCAAATACACATGATGTAATTGTGGTTTCTAAGAAGAAATAATACTTGGAAGCTTGAGAATATGGGCTTTCACATGAAAAAATAAATGACAGGAGAAAATAAATGATCAATTCGTAGATTCATGAAGTCTGATTAAAGCTAGCACTGTGGGTTGGAGAGTCGATGTAATTGTTATTTTATTTTTATGATTTCATAGAGAAAAATGCTTTCTTTGCTAGGTTTGTGATTTTATTGGCTATGTCGGTTTGTAACATTGAAAAGAGCCCCTCCCCCTCTTCTGAACACACTAAAACTGAAATGGAAAACTCAGCAGAAGAGTCCACACTGCCTCATGGAATCACATTTAACCCCAAACTTTGCAGGGCACCCAAATGGGGAGATATTAGGACATAATTTTCATTGCCTTTATTAAACTAAGAACTTTTAAATTCCTACATAGCATACAGAGTATTTACACATTGCATTTCCATCCTCTATGTCATCGGTACTCAGCTTTCCTACCACCTCAACCCTTTAATTCAGTTCCTCCTGTTGTGGCAACCGCCAATCATAAAATTTTCTTCATTGCTACTTCATAACGGTAATTTTGCTAATGTTCTGAGTGGTAAGTAAATATCTGGTGATACACGGGACATCTGATATGTGACACCTGTGAAAGGGTCAATCAAGTCCCAAAAGTGGCTGCGACCCACAGGCTGAGAACCACTGGTCGATAGCTATGTTCAGCTGCTTTGTGTTTAATATTTTCCCTTTTATAACATCCTCTTGTATGTGCAAGTAATGCTTATATATGTCTTTGTATTGACAAGACATTTTCCAAACAACTCATTTAGTATTCAGAATGACTTCAGAGACAAGAATCACTATTTTCTTTTACAGCAAAGAAGAAATAACTCAGAAATTAAATTTCTTCTGACCGCTCAGGGGAGAGCCCGCACCTGTACTTGGAAAAGGTGGCCCCACCCCTCACCATAGGCTTGCACCTCATCTGGGAAGCATAAAAGAATTTACCATGTTCTGGGACACAGGTGAGAGGACCCTGAGGGTCTGAGAGCAGAAGAGTTGCCCCCATCCTCCTTGTCTGCCATGTGGTGGCATGGGTGAGGGAAAGATGCCCTCCCCTTCTGCCCATTGCTACCTGTGGCAGGTGAGAGAGCTGACCACGCCTCCCCCTCCTGTGCCTCCTACAGCAAAACAGTAGAGCTGACCCTGTTGATGTAAGTGGGTGGGACCAGGCCTGAGGACCCAAGAGCAGGAGAACTGACCCCACTCCTTGCTGTAGGATGCATTGGGTGAGCTAGCTAATACAGAGCTATAAGTTGGCTTAATTATGAAAATAAGTTTGTATACTAATGCGGAAGGGGATTTCTTATTTTTATATATAGAATTAAATCTTGGGTGAACATTTGATACTGTAGGACATGGACTCTTTTCAACTTTTTAGAGTTATCCATATTTTCATTTTCCAGTTGCCAATGCTGAGGACTGTGCTTTGCAAAAATATATATTAAAAATTGACAAGAGATGATTAGGCCTATTTCAAAAATTGTTGGAAATTTTGACCTAGCCAAAATTAATTTAACTATATTTTATGGAACTTAGGTAATCAACACCAATAGCAATTTTATAACACAATATAATCCAAAGACAGGCTTCCTTGATTTTTGTGTTCCTCAGAATGTGAGAGAGAAAAAAAGGAAAAAGAAAATTAAAAATTTCCTGGCTTTTGAACTCCAGATCTTCACCAAGTACCCTAGTTTCTTGGTCCTTTAGCCTAGTTTCTCTGGTTCTGACGGCTTCTAACTTGGACTGAAATGGACTACTGTCTTCTTCTATTCTCCAGTTTGCTGATGGTCAGTCTGTTGTGGGAATTCTCTGCTACACATTCATGTGAGGCAATTCTTCTAATAAATATCCTCTAATATGCCTATTTGTTTTGTCTTCGTGGAAAATCTCAGCTAAACAATCTGCTCCTTTCACTTGAAAGCATAGATACTAAATAACATATTTCAAATTTCATAAGTAAATGGTTAAAAACATGGAATTGACTTATATTATTGGGTGGCAGAAAATGAACGCAGAACTTATATATTAATGGGACTTATTGATTTAAAAACTTTAAAAATTCTCTCTCTCTCTGTGGTATGTGTGTATGTGTGTGTGTTTGTGTGTGTGTGTGTGTGTGTGTGTGTGTGTGAGAAAGAGAGAGAGAGAGAG
>LOJH01002941.1:13521-24133 GCA_001685095.1 Ellobius talpinus
TGTGTGTGTGTGTGAGAAAGAGAGAGAGAGAGAGAGTTCAGATGCTATGGAAGCCAGAGGTATCAGATTCCTTTGGAACTTGAGTTATAAGCCACTGATGTGGGTGATAGGAATTGAACTTGAATCTTCTGCAAAAGGAATATATGCTCATAACTGCTGAGCCATCCCTCTAGCATGGTAATGAAGCTTTGAATATTTTAGCTATATGTGAAAATTCCTATACTTAAAGTAAAACAATTCGAATACCATGATTTATAAAGAGTAGGGTTGTGAATATAAATGGAATTGTCTTTCTAGTGGATGCTGAAAGACTTAAAGTATTTTGGACCATTTAGGAAACAGAGAACAAAACGAGATTTACATTTAAGAATATTTGTTGAAGTTAATTTTATACCTAATAGTTAGATTTAAAATGCTTAAACCTCCACCATAGAGACTAGTCAAATATGTAATAAAGCATTAGTCAAAGAAATATAAGATACCATTAAAATTCATGTTATTATTGTGAAATCATGGCCAAAAATTACTGTGTAGAGCTGTGTTGAGGGGATGAGAATCAAAGAACATCAACCAAATCGTTCTAAGTGCACATGATTTCCACAAAGCATTTCTATATCTTTTTCACACTCCTAAAAGCAGAGTGTGATCTTAAATATCTGGTCCCCTGATTGGCATTTTCTTTGGGTAGGAAGGATTCACACGAGAACTATGTTGACACTTCCATAAAGCCTTCATAAAATAATGTTAAATTAAAAAAAATTATTATCCAAGAATACATGGGCTTTGATGATACATTTGTGAAGAGAAATGAGCATAAAGCTTGAACATGAAGCAGATTAAACTGTGCAGGAAAATGTAGGTAATCTGATAGAAACTGATTGCCACATTACTTCTGGGTGCATGGTCATGGAGTCTGTTAAATTTCTCCATAAGTGTTATGAATTCTCTGTAGAAAGATGGGTAATTCTCTGTATTAGTACCTGCTTTAATTTTCCTCCACCACAATGCCATTCGCTTTTTCTTTTGTAAACTTACCTTTGCTTTTCTTCAAAGGATGCTTGCCATATAGCATGAATGACATGATATAGCCTGGTTTGCAAGTTTGAAACATGGAACTCAGCACCCTGCTTTTCCCTGATCATAGAACAGCCACATGAGATGGTAATTGCCAGTTTTCTAAAACTCAACTTTGTGACACAAATATTTTCCTGCCATCAGACATATACTGGGGAGATGCAAGAGTTAATGTCTAACACCAGCATATGGACCTGAAAGAGCATCCCAGATGAGCAGCAGCAGCAGCAGCAGCAGCAGCAGCAGCAGCAGCACAGGGGAGCAGGCACTGGGCCTCACATGTGGTACTCTACACCCCACAGATATCTGGGAAGCAGAATTCCCTTGTTCACATAGCCTGGTTATGATAAAATGTTCAGTGTCTTGGGTTTAAAATAATCTTAGTATGTTTCAAAATAAGTTTGTAGTTGCATTTTATTTGTATTTTTGATCATGATCATCCTGAAATTCATGGTCTTTGATCATAAAACTCTGAAAAGAACCACAGAGATTCACTTTGTGGGATGATTTGTTATGCCAGGATTTTATTCTTTGGCTTGTGCAAAATCAGGGAACATATTCATTCTCATTAAGTGGAAAAACTAACAGTGACACATTATGTCTCTGAAAAACGATTAAAATCCATTTTAACTAAAAAAATCAAGTGTTATACAAAAGTAATTTCCCCCCTCAGTTAGTTCAGGTTTTCTAAAAACAGGAGAAAAATATTAAAATTTTGCAATTAAGACAGACAAATGGTTATAGATAGTTTTAAACAAAAGTGTCCATCATTTACTAGTTTGTGCCAAAAGTGGCACAATAAACCAGGAGGTGCCTACAGCCATCACATCCAACACTGGCACCAAGTAATCTCCCCCAACATACCCTAAAGATGACCTTCTCCCACCATTTTTCAGAGTATGCCTAACCCCTAACCCCAACCCTAACCCTAACCCTAGCCCTAACCCTAACCCTCAAAGGAAAGGGACCCTGATCTAGTCAGTTACAAATTTGGCACTTGCATTAAAGTCAGTCAAGATACAGTGAGCGTATTCACTGTGCATCCAGAGGTCACAGCCCTCTCAATTCCAATTATGAGGCTACCATCTCTTGGTGTTGTGTGCAGTCAAGTACATGAGCAACCCAGTCAAAAATACTGATTAGTTATCCAGTACTTGCATGGTCTTCAGAACTCCATAGGAAAATTTCCTAATGGCCAGTGAAATGCATTTGCTTTTTCATATCTCTAATGGAAGGGATTTTAATCCCCCAGACATTCTGTCTGCTTCCTTACTAAAGTCAGGATTTCTGAATATGTTTTACTAAAGGCCACACTGTCTTCATATCACCTCTGAACACTTTCCTAGGACAGTTTAGTTCTTTTGAAATTAATGGGCACTTCTCTCCTTTTGGTGGTAAATGAGAATGCTGAGTGATGTAATAACTAGGCCACCCAAGCTTCTCTTGGTTGGGAAAAGCCGGAATATGAGTTCACTGTTAAAATAAAACAGTCCTTCAGAACCTAATAATTTTTCTTTTCGTGTCTGGACAATGTATCTTGGGAGTTGCCTCTCTGACACAACCCAAGAGAAAAGGCAGATTTGCAACTGATGCCATTTCTTCAGGTGCATTTGGACCCCATTCCACATCACCACCACTGCCTTTACTGCTTCTGGACTACAGATATTTTCCATTTTTTTCAATTTTAACTATTCTATATATAATAATGCTAATTAGCAAGTGTTCCTCTCTAAGCAATCTGGGACATGATACATATGCATAAAGAGAAAAGCAAGCCAAAGTGGGCTTAGTGCCCAGAAAAATTTGTCACAATCACTCAGAAACAACTTGAGGAATTTCACACACACACACACACACACACACACACACACACACACACCACATCCTGTGAAACAACTTTGCAATATGCGGAATGTTGAGTGACTAAAGAAAAATACCTTCAAACGTAAAATTTGCTCCAATACAATTTCAAACACTTATGACAGTGAACAGAAAATGGTTCTGTGGACAAATCTAAATAGGGCCCTACCAGCCATGGTGAGTCCTGGGTGTTGAAATGATAATAGTTATCATGACTCTTCTCTCATTCTTCATTTTCAATCCATTCGTTACCTTCTACATTGTTCCCTTCACCACACTCTAATCTGTTTTGGTGTCGTTACTGTTCTTTCATCAGAATGTGTTATACATATACTGAGTACAGACAAAAATACCAAATATTTTGGATGATGCCAATAATTTAAAGAATTTTGAAGATACAGCTTAGTTGAAAATGTGTTTCTCCACAAGTTTATACAAGAGACCAAACATTTTGAATTGATTGCAAGATCAGACCCTGATCAGGAACCAAACAGATGTGAATAAGAGCAGATGCATTCTGGACACACCAAGTGCCTTACGTGTTTCATCTGCATGTTTATGCCAGCTTGTGAATTAGAAACTAGAGTCAGTGCTAGTGTGTGTTGGCATGTGGTGCCTTATGTATGTATGAGAAACAGTTAAGAACTGTTGGTGGGCGTTCAAAATTATATATTTTCAAACATTTTTATTGGAAAGCTGAACTTGTATAAATCAAAAATTGTCATTGGAAACAATTCTACTCAAATAATTTTATTTATTCAATTTTAAATTCATTGAATGTAGTCATTCTTCCTCAGTATATCTGAGGGTTTGATTCCAGGATGCCTATAGACTCCTCAAATCTATCCCTGCTCAACTCCCTGAGGTGCATTTGCATGGAATCTACACACATCTTCTTATATAATTAGATTATATGTAGATGAGCGGTAATACTAATACAATGCAAAGACTATAAATTGTTGACATACTACATTGTTTGGAAAATGATAGAAAGAACAAATTTTGTGTATTTGATTTTTAATTACTTTCTAAATTGTTTTTATTGCACTATGCACTTTTCTCCACTCCCCCCTTCTTCCTCTCTCCCTTTCTACTCTTTCCTATGACCTCTATGCTCCTAATTTACTCAGGAGATCTTGTCTATTTCTCCTTCCTATTTTGGTCCATGTATGTCTCTCTTAGGGTCCTCTTTGTTGTCTAGGTTCTCTGGTGTTGTGGATAGTAGACTGATTTTTCTTTGCTTTATGTCTAAAAGCTGCTTATGAGTAAGTAATATGATATTTGTCTTTCTGTGTCTGGGTTACATCACTCAATATGTTTTTTTCTAGATCCATCTATTCATCTTCAAGTTTCAAGATGCCATTATTTTTTACCGTTGAGCAGTACTCCATTGTGTAAATATATCATATTTTATTTATCCACTCTTCAGCTGAGGGGCATCTAGGTTGTTTCCAGGTCTGGCTATTACAAATAATGCTGCTGTGAACATAGTTGAGCACGTGTCCTTGTGGTATGATTGTGCATTCTTTGGGTATGTATCCAAAAGTGGTATTGCTGGGTTTTGAGGTAGATTGCTTCCTAATTTTCTGAGATATTGCCACACTGATTTCCAAAATGGCTGTACAAGTTTGAACTCCCACCAGCAATGAAGGAGTGCTCCTCTTATCCCACATCTTCTCCAGCATAAGCTTTCATCAGTATTTTCTATTTTGGCCATTATAATAGGTGTAAGATGGAATCTCAGAGTTGTTTTGATTTACATTTCTCTAATGTCTAAGGAGGTTGAACATTTCTTTAGGTGTCTTTCAGCCATTTGAGACTTGTCTGTTAATAGCTCTCTTTTCAGGTCTGTACAACATTTTTAAAATTGGATTATTTGTTCTTTTGATATCAAGTTTCTTGTGTTCTTTGTATATTTTGTATATCAGTCCTCTGTCTGATATGGGATTGGTGAAGATCTTTTCTCATTCTGTAGGCTGCCATTTTGTCTTATTGACCTTGTCCTTTGTTTTACAGAAGCTTCTCAGTATCAGGGGGTCCCATTTACTAATTTTTGTTCTCAGTGTCTGTGCTACTGTGGTTATATTTAGGAAGTGGTCTCCTGTGCCAATGTGTTCAAGAGTACGTCCCACTTTCTTTTCTATGAGTTTAAGTGTAGTTGGTTTTATGTTGAGGTATTTGATCCATTTGGACTTAAGTTTTGTGCATGGTGATAGATACAGCAGTATTTGCATTCTTCTACATGTTGATATCCAGTTATGCTGGCACCATTTGTTGAATATGCTTTCTTTTTCATTTTGTATTTTTAGCTTCTTTGTCAAAAATTCAGTGTTCATCGGTGTGTGGATTGATTTTCGGGTCTTCTAGTCAATTCTATTGGTCCTCCTGTCTGTTTTTATATCAATCAGGTACAGCCTATTTCTACTTCTCCAGATTCCTTATTAGTTGAGTCCATGGATGTGGACACAAAGGTTCAACTGTAATATATTCTAGGATTCATGTACAAGGTGGGGGACATAATTATAATATGACTCTAATAGCTACTACATTCCTGCTCTTGATAGTCAACCAGAAGAACACACATGGTGCAGTCATTGTAAACATGAAAATTCTTAAAGAAGATATTCAGTGTGACTACGATATTAGACAGGGAAAGAAACTCAGGGTTCAGAGAAGACATTCAAGAATAAGAATAGGCTCATGAGATCAGTGAACATCACCTGGCCAAAACTAGAAGGAGGAACCTTTCATCAAGAGCCCATAGTGCAAAAGGCCTTTGGGAATGAGAGCATCTATTCGAGGTATAAAAATATTCCATAAAGCAAGGAAGTGCAGAGAAAATGAGGTTGCAGGTGTTGGATACTGATTCTCAGTGTAAATATATGTATATAAACCTAATTGAAAGTTTTAAGCAAAGTTAGCTTTCTGTATGATTAGAGTGCCTTTTTTTTTTAAAGAATTGAGGCCTGACAACATGGTTCAGCAGGGAAGACATTTGCTGACAAGTCTTGCATTCTGAATTTGATCCCCAGAACAGATATGATTGAAGAAAAAAAAACTCTGCCATGTTGTCCTCTGACCTCTACACAAAAGAGATGGAAAGAACTTAGTTCTAATTCTGCAACAATGGTAGGAAAAATCATAGCCCACAACAGTGCAAATTCTAAGGCAAGCCTGGTCTTCACTAGTCCTTGCATCAATAAAAGGGAAGAAATAAAGATGTACTACAAAAATTAAAGAATATTGATGCAAACATTATTTAAGAGCATTTAAAAGCAAAACGTTACACCAAGGATGTATAACAATTAAAATTTATTTTAAAAGTGGACTTATAAGACAAAGTACTGTCATATACGATAATTATGAATTCTTGTGACAGTCTAGAAGGGTTTTTGTTCTACATATTTTTATTTCTCTTTAAGATTATAACACAATCATGTAATTTCCCTCTTCCCTGACCTCCCTCAAAACCCAGTTTTTTCTTTTTTTCCAATTCATGGCTTTTTCTTTAATTCAATTTTTTCAATTCAATTAATTAGTCCAATTAATTTATTGATTGAAAATGTATACAGATACACTCCTAAATACAACCTGTTCAGTCTGTTTTCAGGGTTGAGCATTTGGTATTGGAGAAGCAATTGGTATGCTCCTCCCGGGAAAGATAATTTCTCCCATCCTCAGTATTCTTTAATATCCTGTAGTTCTTTGTGCAGAACTGAGATATTTCCTTTTTTTAAAGTACATGTTTTTGTCTGCTTTCCCCTAATGCTGGCTTTGTCATTTGAAACAACATTAGTTCAGCCAGTTCAGACTTTACATCAGCTTCCAATCATGAGTTACAATAGTTCAAGCACTCTCTGTGAAGATTTTCTGCTAAATAATTGTTTTTTGCCCAAACCTGAATGTACAAGCACTGAAAATCACCAGAAAACATGGAGTTCCAGTTGAATAAAATAAAATCTATATCCTAAGGTTAAAAAGTAAGGATAACAAAGTTATACAGAACCAGGGGTTGAAACTGTCGTGGGACCCATTTTGTTTTCAGAATTTCTTTCAGAATTTCTTTCTTGCCTGGCTACTCCTGGTTACATACATTCTACCTAGAAACCTATTATTGATGATTATGATTGTGACATTGACTCTGACCTGGAGCAGATTAACATTGGACACATCAAGGGCATATGAATAAAGACAGCTGATCATAGTATGGCTCCCTTCTTCTGCCTCTTCCCCAAACTGCTGTCCTTGATCCCATGTCAGCTTCAATTCTGGGTCACGAGATTCATTAGACCAATAACTGTTTACACTGGTTGGTAGGCATCAATACCACGGGAAAGCAATATCTTTTTTCCATCTTCTCTCATTGTTATTTATTCATTTTCTGAACCTTGGATTTAAAAAGCCAGATTTCTTAACAAAATAACTGAGAGGAAATTCTTTCCTAGAGATGCACTAACTTTACCTTATGCTATTTCATAAAAACCTCATGTTTATGCTTTGAGACAATTATCTGAATGGGGATTCTAAGTAATGCATATTCATAAGCAGTGATTCTGTGGTAAAGCACAGGACTATGTAAAAGAACATTGGGGTAATATTGGGTAATATGGAGTAAGATTTACATCTGGTTGTTTTATTTCCTCTCCAAGCTGTACCTTGCTCTACAAAGAGAGGGAGTTGCATATGACTCCATTTTAAATGATTGAAGCATCTGCCAATGTTCAAAACTGACATTTTAGGTTCACATGGTATTAGTCTTTACATTTTAAGAATTTAGGTTTGTTAGCCAGAAAACACATATGAAGAAATAAAGGGGCTAAAATAGCAAATTTCTCTTCATATATTAACAAGAGGTTTACGTTCCATTAAACATATGTATAAAAAAGGTGAGTTTTGTATTGGATCCAAGAAAGAAAGTTTGAGACTTCATGCTGTTTATTTCTTCTTTATTCTCATTTTCTTTTCCTGCTTAATCTAATTCTTCAGTATTTCTTTGGAATGCTGTTCACACCTTTTGTTAGTGAAGATTTTCGTAATATCTCCTTTGGAATTCTTAGGATTTTTTGTTACAGGGAANCTTTGGATGATACTAGGTAATGAATGTGTTCTTATTGCTTTCCATTTTTGTGGTCCCAGTAGTTAAACAGTTGCTTCTCCTTACTCTAGCTGCCAGGAAGCAGCCAATAGTCGAAGTACCATGGCTTCTTTGGAAAGAATGTTTAGAGAAAGCACTAAGCACAGATGTTTGGTAAAGTGAAAGACAACACTCAAACTGTCATAAGGCTTCTTCTTGTTCAAGAAGAGCTTCTATACAGCTTGATGCAAATGTGTTCTAAGTCTGAATATCTATTAAACCCCGCTCCCAAAGCAGTTAACACCTCTATGACCATGGTTATCTGGCTTATTCCTAACCATCTGTTTCAGATTCTGGTCCAGATTCCACACAAGATGCCAAGGCAGAAGATCTGTCATGCTGCATGCAGGACGTCCTACTTTTATTCCAGTGAGAGCCAAGCTTTGCCTGTTATATTCCTGTCAATTCTGAAAACTTAATACCTGGCATAATGCAAGTGACCAGCCTCTGAAAGAGATCCTCCTTTGCTACCTTACTTAAATTGTCTTCCTTGCTGTTGATTTCTATTTTCCTGGAACAGGCTTTTTAGTGGCTGCCAATATCCCTCTGAAATTCAGCAGCCCAGCAAGAATCCCAGTTTCCATGTTGACTGAAAGGAGATTACAGACAGTAGGTGGCAACTAACCATTGCCTCACACATTCCATAACTTCCTGCTGCCCACCCCACCTCCATCTGTTGCCTCAAGCCATTTTATGAGGTTTTTTCATTCAAAGCAAATCTGTTGAATGCTAGTTACAGAGCCCATGGTGTGTGTATGATGAACACTACCAGTGTAAATCAAGCTAAGTATACCTCTTGGTGATGCAATTAGTCTGTGATTCTATGCTGCTCCCATTCACAAATTTATGCAAATAGGACTGAGAGCAGAAAGTTTACTAAAATAATCACAAGGCATGCTTTATTAAAGTAGCATAGGACAAGTACTCTCAAATACAGGGTAGGTTTTAAAAACAAATCCTTAAATGCATTTTTACTTTGCATTTCCTTCACTATGCTGTTCTTTAATGATTAAAGTCCATCATCAGTTTCTGAAACATGGATAGGATATAGACTCTAATCTGTGTCTGTCATACTGATCTCAGATCTTCTTGAGTTGCTTGATTTTAAATTCATTTCTCAGGGATGACAACCCTTCCCAGGTCACCAAAGATTGCACAGTGTCAAGTAGTTTGCTGAGTCATCTCATGCCCTAACATAGAAAAATACATAGAATAAGAACATAGAAAATATAGGTCACGTAAAACCCAATGGGTCCCTTACATATTGACTTCTAAAAAAAACTATGCTGATAATTGCCTCAGCACATATGCAATGTGGTTTTTCTTTCATTTTTAATGTTGGTTTACTTAACTTAGTTTAGTTAATCATGTGCTTAAAATGGTAGTTTAAGAGTTCACATGACACTGAACCACATTTTAAAAAAATAAATTAATCTGCCTAAGACAGTAAATGGGATGAATATTTTAAAACCCCATTAAAAGCCAATATACCATCATTCCAGCAATTACAATGGCACCTGTTTTGGGCCAATAGAAGAAAACACTTTTCATTTATCCAACATGAACAGTGTAAGAAGTCTTCACTCTCAAAACAGAAAACATTTTTACACGAACCCCAGTGGGTTGGCCATTAAGCAATAATCCCCTCGGGCATTTGTGCACTCTCCTTCCTGTTGGCAATGTCAATCCTATTTCTGACAAACTCACACTTGTCTGACAGTAGCAAGTATCTGCAAACATCAGCTCAGGCCTGGCACAGTGAAGTACAGGCTAGTTACTTGTTGCAGAGTTAGAATTAGGTTCTTTATAAAAGGCTTTTTTGCTTAAAACTTTCTGTTAGTTTTATGCAAAACTAATTACACTCAAAACCTATATCCAACACCTGCAGTCTCATTTGCTCTGCACTTTCTTGGATTGTGGAATATTTTCTATGCCTCAAATAAATGCTCTCATTCCCAAAGGCCCTTCACACTACGGGCTCTTGATGAAGGACAACCTCCTTCTACTTTTGACAAAATGATATCCACTCATATCATAAGCCTTTATATTCTTTCCTGAATGTCTTCTCTGAACCTTGAGTTTTTTCCCCCCGTCCAATTCTTTAGTTGCACAGAACTTCCACTTAAGATTTTCACATTTACAATGATTACCCAATATGTGTCCTTTGGATGAATTATCAATAACAGGAAAGTAGTGGCTATGAGAGTCTTATTGCAATTATATCTCCCACCTTGTGGGTGAAGTCTAGAACATATTGCAGTTAAACATTTGTCTACACATCCATAGACTCAACTAATGAGAAACTGAACCTGGGGAGGCGAGAACAGACTGCATCTGTAATGAAGAATTATAAAAACATTGTTCTTGTTATCATTTCCTCAACAATACAGTGTGACTACTATTGACTCCACTTTTGCATGGTCTTAGCATTACACACCACCTTCAGATAATTTAATTATATGAGAATATGTCTGCTGATTTTATGCAAATCCTGCTCTCCTACCCTTCTCCCCATTTAGTTCTTTTGTTCTACTTTCCCTCTTT
>LOJH01002941.1:24190-40627 GCA_001685095.1 Ellobius talpinus
TTCTACTTTCCCTCTTTAAATCTCCATAACACCACATTCTATCCAAATGGATCAAGTCCTCAACACAAGAAAAAATACCCTGAATCTGATAGAAAAGAGAGTGGTAACAGTCTTGAACTCACAGGCATAAACTATGAAGGACTTTCTGAACAGGACACCGCATAGGAATTACAACCAACAATTAATAAGTGCAGCTTCGAAGCTTCTCTATGACAAAGGCACCATCTTTCAGGCCCAGTGCCAGCTTGTAGAGTGTGAAAAGATCTTTACCAATTATAGAACTAATAGAGGATTAGTATATATACACAACACATAAAAACACATACTGACCATAAGGAAAACAACCTAATTTTAAAAATGGGATACAGAACTAAAGAGAGTTTTTCAGAAGAGGAAACACAGATGGATGAAAAATACTTAAAGAAATGTTCAGCATCCTTCGTCTTCAGGGAAATTCAAATGGAAACTACTTTTGAGATTACATCCTACCCTAGTTAGAATGGTCAAGATCACTAAAACAAATTGGTGTGGGAGGTCCTTCTGTCTAAGTGTTGCTTGTATTGGTTAATGAATAAGGAAACTGCCTCTGCCTTTTGATAGGGCAGAACTTAGGTAAGCAGGAGAAACTAAGTGGCATGCTGGGAGAAAGGAAGCAGAGTCAGAGGAGACAGCATGGATCCGCCACCGGAGATAGATGTGCTTTGCTGGGAAGTCACTGACAAGTGGCGACACACAGATTAATAGAAATGGGTTAAATTAAGATGTAAGACTTAGCCAATAAGAAGCTAGAGCTGGTGGGCCAAGCAGTGATTTAATTAATACACGTTCTGTGTGGTTATTTTGGGGGCTAAACCAGCCAAGCGGCCGGGGTGAACAAGCAGGCCCTCCTTCTTACAAGGAGTGACAGCACATGCTGATGAGGATATAGGGAAAAGTGAGCATCTCATTGCTGGCGAGAATGTAAATTTGGACATCTGTGTGAAGTTCTTCATGAAGCTGGGAATCGATCTACTTCAATATGCAACATAACACATTTGAACACAAATCCAAAGGACTTTCCATCTACTGCAGAGATACTTGGTTATCCATGCTCACTACTGTTCTATTAATAATATCCAGTCATTTGGAATAGCCTAGATATCCACTCATAGCCCCAGAAAATTGTCAGATATGAGAGGAGAGTGAGGTTGTATACTTTGATCATGGCTTCTAGGAGGACTGTCAACTGATTCGCAACCCCAGTTAAACCCACCCTTTCTCACTGGATTGAAGATGGATAGAAAAACAAAGATCATTGCTATAAACATTCTGTGTAAGCATGATTGTACACCATGCCACATAATAAATAAAAAAATTTGGTGCTGCATGTTTGGGGAAAATAATTTTTGACATATTGATCTTGACAGATTTTATCTTGTAACAGAAATGGTAAGGTAGAAAAAAATAGCTTCTGAGCGTTTTCACAGTGTTGATCTGAAGTAGCTGTACCTGCCTAAGATGAAGAAGTCTGGTCTCACAAAGTTATTAGCTCATGCGATTCAAGGATCTTAGAAAAAATATATTGATGAAAGGTCTGATTGCTTATTTTATTGATATATACTACCTATACTTAAGTCAAGATTAGATAAACAACTTAAACAGACCTATAACCTCTGGTACAGTAGAAGCAGTAATTAAAATTCTCCTAACTCCACCTCCTAAAAAAATCCCAGGGCCAGATGGTTTAACACAGAATTCTACCTGACTTTCAAAAAAGAATCAACACCAATACTCTTTAAAACTCTTTAAACTTTTCCACAGAAGGAATATTGTCCACTTCCTTTTATGAGGCTATAGTTTCCACAATACCTAAACCACATAAAGACCCAACAAAGAAATAGAATTATAGATCATTTTCCCTTATGAACATAGATTAAAAGATTCTCAATAAAATACTTGCAAACCCAATTGGAGAATACATCAAAAATTTCATTCAACAAGATCAGGTAGGCTTCATCCCAAAAATGTAAGAAGGTTCAACATATATGGATGTATAAATATAATCCACCCTATAAACAGGCAAAAGCAACACAGGATTATCTCATTAGGTAGAGAAATGACCTTTGAAAAAAATCCAATGACCTTTCATGATAATTGTCCTAGAGAGACTAAAGTTATAAGGAACATACCCCAACAGTGAGCCCACAGCCAACACAAATACAAATGGAAATTCAAAGAATTACCACTAAAATCAGGATCAAGAAAATGTTGTCTACTCTTACCATGCCTGTTTAATATAGTACTTGAAGTCTTAGCTAGAACAATAAGACAATTGAGGGAGATCAAGGGGATGCAAATAGGAAGGGAAGAAGTCAAAGTACCTTTACTTGCAGATGATATGATTATATACATGAGTAACCATAAAAATTATACAAAGAAACTTCAACAGCTGATATAAACTTTCAGTCAAGTAGCTGGATACAAAATTAATATACAAAATAAGTGGTCTTTCTATATACAAATAAAAATGAACTAAGAAAGAAATAAAGGAAACAACCCCTTATACAGTAGTTTAAAAAAGAAAAAAGAACATGGGGTAACTATATCAGTCACTATTCTATTGCTGTGAAGATACATCATGACCAAGACAACTCATATTGGAGCTTGCTTACAGTTCAGGAGTTTAATCCATCACCATCATGGTGGGGAGCATGGCATAGCAGCACCCAGGCAGACATGGTGCTAGAGCTGAGAGTTCTACATCCAGATCTGCAGGCAGCAAGAAGAGAGAGACACTGAACCTGTCCTAGAGTTTTAAAACATCAAAGCCTATTCAGTTTAGTACTTCCTCCAACAAGGTGACACCTATCTCAACAAGGCCACACTTCCTAATCCTTCTCAAATGTGTTACTCCCAGATGATTAAGTGTTAAAGCATATGGCCTTATGGGGGAATATTCTTATTCAAACCAGCACACTAACCAAGCAAGTAAAAGTCCAGTCTAATAAAAACATTAAGACATTGAAGAAATAAACTAAAAAAGATAAGAGAAGTTTGAAAGATCTTTATTGATCATGGGTCAGTAATATTAATATAGTAAAAATGACATCCTACCAAATCTATACATTTAATGTAAACCTATTAAAATTTCGGCACAATTCTTTACAGAACTTGAAAAGACAATTTTTATCTTTGTTGTAGGGGACTGCTTGTTTTCTCCCAGTTACTCAGCCCCGAAATAACCACACAGAAACTGTATTAATTAAATAACTGCTTGTTCTATTAGCTCTAGCTTCTTATTGGCTAAGCCTTACATCTTAATTTAACCCATTTCTATTAATCTGTGTATTGCCATGTGGCTGTGGCTTACTAGTAAATTTTGGCATGTCTGTCATTGGTGGGGTTACATGGCTTCTCCCTGACTATGCCACCTTTCTCCCAGCATTCAGCTTAGTTATCTCCACCTTGCTCTACTCTGCCCTATCAACAGGCCAAGGCAGTTTTTTATTCACCAATGGTATTCACAGCATACAGAGGGTAATCCTACATCAGTCTTTATACAGAGAAACAAAAACCCAGGATAGTAAAACAATCCTGAATAATAATAGAAATGCTGGAGTTATCAAAGTCCCCAATCTCATATTGTACTACAGAGCAACAGTAATTAAAACAGCATGGAATTGGCATAAAAACAGAAACATTGATCAACAGAATCACATTGAAGATCCAGACATAAACCCACAGACCTATAAAAATCTATTTTTGAATAAAGAAACCAAAAGTACACACTGGAAAGAAAAGACAGTATCTTCAACAAATAATGCTGTTCAAGCTCTATGGCTGCATGTGGAAGAATTCAAATAGATCCATACTTATCATCCTGCTCAAAAGTCAACTCCAAATAGATTAAAGACTTCAAAGTAAAACCAAATACTGTAGAACTCAATAAAAATCAAGAAAAAAGCACAATAAAAAATCATTAAAAAATCAAATACTGTGTATCTGATAAAAGAGAAAGTAGAGAACAATCTTGAACTCTTTGGCACAGGAAAATACTTTCTGAACAGAACATCAATACCTCAGCCATTAAGATCAACAATTATTATAAGGGACCTCATGAAACTGAAAAACTTCTATATGGTAAAGGATGCTATCATTTGCACAAAGAGCAAGCTACAGAATAGAAGGGATTTTCGTCAACCACACATCCAATGGAAGGGCAACACCCAAAATATATAAAGAACCGAATCAAAAACAACTGAACATCAAGAAAATATCCCAATCTAAAGGCACATACCTAAACAGAGAATTCTCAAAAACACAAATGACTTAGAAGCACCTAAAGAAACATCAAGAAAATATCCCAATCTAAAAGTGGGGCACATACCTAAACAGAGAATTCTCAAAAACACAAATGACTTAGAAGCACCTAAAGAAAGGTTCAATGACCTTAGTTATCAGGAAAATGCAAATCACAACTACTTTGAGATTTGACCTTATAAAAGTCAGAATGGCCAAGATCAATACAACAAATGACACTATATGCTGGCAAGGAAGAGGAGTGAGGGAAAAACTCATCTATTGCTGTTGGGAATTTAAACTTATACAGTAACTGTGGAAATCAGTGTGTTTATTCCTCAGGTAGCTGGAAATAGATCAATATCCAACTATACCACTCTTGGGTATATACTCAAAGATCTCTATATACTACTACAGAGACCCTTGCTCAATTATGTTCTCTATTCACAATAGTCAGAAACTGGAAACAGCCTAGATGTCTCTCAATAGAAGAATGAATAAAGAAAATGTTATACATTTATACAATGGACTATTACTTAGAAATGAAACAAATAAAATCATGGAATTCACAGGTAAATAGAATTGGGAAAAAATCATCGTGAGTGAGGTGACCCAGACTTAAGAAGACAAATATGTATTTGCTTATACATGGATACTGTTATTAAGCCTTTGATAAGCAGGCTGCAATCAATGCAACAACTGTGGTTAGGTATAGAGTATAGACCAAGTGGGGGAAAGTTTTCCTCTTTAGGAAGGGAAAATAGAATAGACAGTAATAGATGAAGGAATGTGGGGGCCCAGAACAGGAGGATTTAACAGGAAGGGGAGGTAGAGGGGAGTGAAGGAAGGAATACATGAGGGACAGTTAAAAGTAAGGGTCATTTGAAAGGTTGTATAGTAACATAATACAGTAGAAGCTTCATTAAAATATCTAGATTATAAAGACAATCTAAATGAAATCACTAAACAACCAGGGAGACAGAACCCATTTAGATATACCTTGTCACCAAATGAAACATCCAATACTAAAAATGGGTTACATCTAATCAAGATGTTGGTCAAAGGGGTCTCATTGGAACCCCCCAAGCAAGCCAGGCTATTTCCGAGGTTATCAGTTGCTCTCTAAAAATTGGCGTCAGGACTCTATTGCTCAGGATAGTACTCACACAACTCATAGAACATGGAAAAGTTGTGCTGTACGCTACACAGTACCTTCACCCCTACAGACTAGTATTCATGGTACTGGAAGTTATCCTACCCAAAGGGGTAGGGTAAACACCAACACAGCTGCAAACCGTTGAATCTACAATGTTGACCTGCAGTTTATGCTGGCACAATTGTGGTACAAATACTGTGGGAGTAACCAACAAATACTGGATTGGAGTTAAGCTCCATGTGATGGAATCCATTCAAAACACTAACTGGGTGTCCAAGAACCTGAGGCCAGGAATTTGGGGGAAATCTAAACACTGCTACTCTGCTAAAAGAATACAGCAATGAAATGTGTCCTAGATACATTCTCCTATACCCATAGATCAGTATTGTGTTCAGCCATCATCAGAAAAGCCTCCTCCTGATGTAGATGGGAACATTTATAGAGACTCAGCCAGACAATGTGAAGAAAGTGAGAGAAACTTGGGACATTTAGTCCTAAATGGGCTTTCTCCACCAGATTCCTCCCATAAAGGCACAGGGAACCCTCTACAGAGAAACTGGAAAGAATATAAGAGCAGGAGGTGATAAATAACACTAAGGAAACAAAGCCCTATAAATGCAGCAAAACCTGTGCACTTATGAAGTCGCAGAGACTGTGCCAGCATGCACAGGTCTGGATAGATGGTCCCAGTGCTGAGAGGGGAAGTGGATACAAGCTCCCATCCTTAACCCATCAAATATGTCCTTTATAACCATTTGCAATTGAAAAATTAGGTGGTTTTCCCCAACAGAGTCTTACTGGGGATATAGCCACTCCTAAGGGTAGGCCCCATGCCCAGTAGTCAATGGCCAACATTAAATGAACCTATGGCATTTTGGAAAGGTTTTTGTCTCATATTTTGTCAGGGCATTTTCTTATAATAATATTGGTCCTTTGCGTATATATTATGGCTTCCAGTTTTTGTTTTTATGGGATTCCTATGTGTTCAAATATGTGCATCTTTGTTTCTATATGCCTATTTCAGTTTGTTTTTCTTGTATCTTATTTAATTTTATGATTGTTGTTTTGATGCCTGTCTTTTTTTCTAATGAGAGACAGAAAGGGTGTGGATTCAGATTGTATGGGAATTAGAAGGATCTCAAAGGAGTTGAAGGAGGAGAAACCAAAAACAGAATGTAGGGTGAAAATATATTTTAATAAAAGAAAAAATGGAAATAGGGCCCCAGTCATCCAACTTTTGTGGATAAGAAGTTAACTGATAAAGTGTCACAGTTTTCAATATCAGAACTAAAGTCAAGAACCTAAAATTGTAGGGAAGAATGTAAGAGAACAACAGATGAGGTGCATATTCCAAGGAGCAGAACATGGGACAGAGAAGAACTTCCCCTACCTGCAAAGTCCACATAAATGTCAAGGTGCTTGGAAGACAACCATATTGGACTGACTCTGCATATAATTAAATCAGATACATCATAGGAAAGACACATACTATAAATGAAGATTCTCACATAGCCTGCCAGCCAAAAACAATATCTCATGCTGTGGAATATTATTAAGGTGTGTCACTTTTGTTTCTGTTACATTTGTTTAACTCCGTGAAGCTGTGTTATTGTGCTGGTCTAAAACACCTGATGGTCTAATAAAGAGCAGAATGACTAATAGCAAGGCGCAAGAGAGGAATAGGTGGGGCTGGCAGGCAGAGAAGATAAATATGAGGCAATATTTGGGAGAAAGGGATTGGGGAACAAGAAAGGAAGGAGGGGAACTTCATTGGCCAGCTACCCAGCTACATAACCAGACATAGAGTAAAAAGGAAAGAAAAGGTATAAAGGAATAGAGAAAGATAAAATCCCTGAGGCCAACAATAGATGGGATAATTTAAGGTAAGGAAAGCTGGCAGGAAACAAGTCAAGCTAGGGCTAGGTATTCATAACTAAGTATAAGCCTCCATGTGTGATTTATTTGGAAGCCAGATGGCTTCCCCCCCACCCTGGCAAAAAGTGAAAAGATTAAAGAACCAAGAGAATAAAAAATATTCTTCTCACTACAATCTTATTTCCAACAACAAACGCCTTTCCCTCTTCGACTAGCTAAAAGGAAGCACCAGTGTAAGTCACAGCTCTTAAGCACTCTAGGATAGGTAGTCTCGGATTCCCCTGCAGCATCCCTGGCCTGTACTTTAATGTTGTTTTGCATGATACTTTACTCTTTGTATGTGCTTTTTTTGATTTTGAACAAGATGTCAAGGACCTAGAAATATCTGATTCCTACAGACTCCTGGTAATCTTCTCAGGCAATGAAACTGTAGTTCAGAAAGATTAAATAAATCACCCAGTTAAGAAATGAAACGTGACTTGTTTTTTTGAAACATAACTTGTAAGAATCACTGAATAATAAAATATTAAGATCCTTTGTTTAAAAATCATCAGGAATTTCAACATTCTGACAACAGAGACTAAGACCAAATACACAGTCTCTTTAAAGGTACCTCTTGGACACAGGTCACACATCCACAATGCTGTGTCAGTTTATGATCCTTGGATCCAAGTCTGATCATTAGTTATTTAAATGAGTCCATATTAAAAATATGGAATGCTCTTGTATTAATGACACATTATTAAACCTCAAGAGGGGTTGAAGAAATAGATTAATAATTAAGCGTTTATAATGTTCTAGCAGAGGACCAGAGTTAGATTCCCAGCTCTTGCAGTGGGCAGCTCACAACTTTCTGTCATCCCAGATTGAGGTGACTGAGGTGATCCAATAATCTTTTCTGAAATCCACTGTCACCTTCACANGAGAGAGAGAGAGAGAGAGAGAGGAAGAGAGGAAGAGAGAGGAGAGAGAGAGAAAGAGAGAGTTTTTTTTAAAAAAGAGTGTCCCAAGAAATATGTTTTTGGACTCTGCCAGGCACACATCTTCACTAAATTAGCATTCCTGTAATTGGTTACATCAGCTGGCAGCATTATCCAGTGAAAGTTCTTCATTTGAAAATGAATTGAGAGAAAATGAATTCCGTTGACTGTATGTGTAGAGGAATATAAGAAATATTAGATCACACCCAAGCTGGAGATTTATTTGGGTTGACATTGTCTGAGACAGGTATGAATTTTGAACACTTTAAAGTGTTTATCGCCTTTTTAAAGGCTGAATAGACTTGACACCTATAAAAGCATTGGCTGATTGACAGACAAGTCAGCATTAAGGACAGTATAAATGAATACACAGTATTACATGTACACATACTTAGTTTTGTATTGCATACATAATCATTTTTTAAATTCTCTTCCTTCTTTGTTCTTTTTTTCTTTTGTGTGTGTGGGGGGAGGGGAGAGTCATCACACCAGGCACCTCTGTGCCTCTGTTGCAGCATTTTAAATTAGTTTCACACAGCCATGAGCTATGTGATTATCTCTGCTTCTCCAACACCTGGCCTGACTTTGAGAATTATTCACCATCTGGTCAAATAGTGAGTAATTATAACAATTTAATGGTGGGATAAAATATGATCTGTTAAGAGACCTGACAGTGTTTTCAGAGAGTTAGGGAGCGTTTAATGAAGCTCTACCGTTAATCTAGTAGATGTGTTCCTGCTCCGTCTGTCAACCTGCTACTTTTGAAGATTGCCTTAAAGGACCATTGGGGTTGATCCCTTGACACCACGCACAGGTGACAGTGGTGTGAACTGTAGCACAAATCTAATTGGTCTTAACAAAACAAAAAACAAAAAAACCAACCAACCAAACAAACAAACAAACAAACAAAACAGAGTCTGATATTAGGGGGTCCTCTTAAACTACTTTGGTTTTTGAATTCAGTCTTTTTGACCCTTTTCTTTTGAGTTTGTTCATTTAGCAAATATTCAAGGGCTGTGAGATCAAGGCATTCTCAATACAGAGGTGAACAAAGTAGAAAAAACATGGACTTAAGTAAAGATGTCTGGATGATTACAAGTTGTACAAACAACTTAGAACAGGCTGGCATGGAGCAGATGTAATACCTTTCAGAATATATGAATTGGGAGATGTAGGGGATAGGTAACACTGAACTGAAGGGCTGTATCTTAGGGTTTCTATTGTTATGAAGTGACACTTTGACCATGGCAACTCTTATAAACAGTGATTGGGAAGGTTTGCTTACAGTTCAGAGAGAGGTTCAGTCCATTATTATCCTGGTGGGACAGGCAGACATGGTACTGGAGAGGTAGCTGAGAGTTCTACAACTTGCACTGGCAACAGGAAGTGAACTGAGACACTGGGTGTGACTTGAGCATATGTAAGCCCTCAAAGCCTGCTTGCAGGATGACACACACCCTCCCACAAGACCACACCTACTTCAGCGAGGCCACACCTCTTAATAGTGTCAGTCCCTTTGTGGGGCATTTTCTTTCAAACCACCAAAGGCTGGATGATGGAAGAGCAGGTGAATGAGAAGAAGCCCTGAGTAGACATCAAGCTGTGTTTCCAAACCTAAACAAATGCCAGGAACTGGAGATTCTGGGGAGGGAGAGAAGCTCAGAGGAGGGATGTCAGGCAAGGACCACACAGTGCCTGGACTACGGGCCACTCAGGTCCTGGTATTCTGTGCTGTTTTCTGGGGTATTGAACACCATACCATTCTTCATTGCTCCACAGGTCATTATACTATGCGACTCTTTTTAAAGTTTTTTTTAATGCAAAATGAAATCAACTTTTAATCCAGAGTGAGAATTTACCATGGAAATTTGAGGTTATTGTACCAGAAAACCCTTGAAACTTCTTTGCCCTGCATTTCTCATAATTGTGTTTTCTTGGTTGTTCCTCTTGTTTTCTGAATCTCTATCAGTTATCCTGCAGGCCCTTGCTACTTTTTTATGTAGGCCTGCTTGAATCTCTCCTTTTCACAGGCAAGAATAGGTTCTATCACTGCTTTGTATCTCTAAAATATCTACAATTCTCTCTCTGCTAATGGAATTACCTACTCTGAGTGATGTAGAAAACTAACTGCTTTTAAAATTATAATTTGTTATTCAAAAAAAATGAGACCTGGGGCTTAGGGGATTTTTCAGTGGGTAAGACTGATTTTTGTACAAGCCCAAAGACCTGAACTTGAATCCTCAGCTTCTATGTAAAAAGCTGGACATGTCTGCACATGACGGTGACACCAACATCTAGGGACAGAGGCAGGCAGATTTCTGGCCAGTCAGCTTACTGGAACAGTGAAATTCAGTACAGTATAAAGTCTTCCTCAAGGAGATAATAGAGGAAGACAGTGGAGATTGAGACAGGGAGACACTCGATGTCTTACTCGAGCCCTACATGTATACACAGGGGCGTGCACACTCGATGTCTCTAGCCCTACATGTATACACAGGGGCATGGCATGCATACTCAATGTCCTACTCTAGCCTCTACATGTATACACAGGGGCATGCACACTCAATGTGCATGCTCCACACACACAGGTACAAGACCCACCCCATGATTCTATAAATGAAGTAGAGGAATATAGTTACCTATTTTCTAGAGCACACATTCAGGGAACATTGTTTTTGTTGAACTTCTCCTGTTTTTTTTTAGTTTAGTTTAGTTTTTTTTAATCTAATGTCAGTTTTTTTAATCTTTTTTAATAGGGTTGGCTACCTCAGCAAGGATTTTACTTGTAGTAAAATTAAACATATCAGTTTTTGTAACACCATCCTTACAACAGCACTGGAAAAGAGTAAGGTCAGAGGAAGGTATTTCTGCTCTGGTATAAAGTAGGAGGCTGATACCCTAACAAAAGATGGATCATACTATAAGATTGAGAGGTGGCTGCAATAAGATGGCAGCATTTTGTGTACAAAGGATATAACAGAGATGGAAATGTGGCCCAATCATCCCTCCTGCAATGTACTTTTCATTGAGAAATGGAAGATCACTTCCATAGCCAAAAGTCATTGCATGGAATATGTTGTTATTCCTCAAACCAGGAACATTATCACCCTACCACCCTACAAACAGGGATGCTACTGTCAGAGCCTTTGAGATCTCTTATCCGTAGCTCTCAGCTGGGCTAGCCATGCCAGATAAGGGCCATAGGATAATTGCCTCTTTGGGGGTATTTGGCATACAAGACCATTGTTAGCCTTAAACTCTCTGAACTTGAGACCTGTACTTTCCAGGGATCTGGCAAGCCAGGGCACTTGCTTCTCCACCGTTCTGCATCAAGTATTAACATTTCATAAGGGGTTCTGTGTGCAAACCCTTGTAAAAACATAATAACTTATGTATTATATGGAAACCAATGTCATATTGCTTTAGAAAGCCACAAACCAGGGAAAAAATTTAAGCAGGATGCATTGACAACCCTTGTCTTTGTATATGTCTTTCTGAGAGGGTTGTGTTCTCAGGATGAATGGCACTCATTTGAGACCTGGCCCAACTTTTTTGAAACATCTCAAGGACACTTAGGTGTTTGTGTCTGGAAATCATCATAGTTTATTTAACATTAAGACAGGAAATTCCTTATAATGACTAAGGTAGTCAACTTATGACCCACTTCATAAGGATTTTTCCAAATATTATACTAGGATCTAGGCTCAGAATGTCAATCATCCAAGTGTTTTGAGTAATGTGAATGACATGTTATAAATGACACTGGCTAAAATAGCTGACCTACAATTAACAAAGGAGAAAGGGAGTATTCACCAGTCAACTTGACAACCAGAAATGAATGCCATGTTTGATGTTAGCTCTAAACTCCAGTCTGTTATACAAAAGGCAATGAGTCTAATGGGGTGAGACTATATTAAACAGTGCCCAGGGGCACATAAGGTATAGCTGGGCTGTCAGGCATATCAGCCACGCAACAGAAAATGGTCCAAATGGTAATGGCTGCACAAATCCTTTTCTGGAAGGCAACACATGTGACTGGATCCAATTGCATCTTATCACCATGCTGCTGTGCAACCAAGCCTCCACTAATCCTACTCTTATGCACATGGAAGTTCAGAGCAGCAAACAAACAGGGTCCTCAACACTTAAGACTGCTGTACTGAGCAAAATGCATGCTGCATTTGGTAAATTTCTGCCTTTGCAAGAGCTTTCAGCTTGAGATTTAATTATCATATAAACAACATTTCATTTCGTGATAGCATTCCATTTTGGCGAACCAGATTCAGGACTGCCAGGGCCGAAGAGAATTCCTAATGAGGAGCACTACAGTCAACAGTTAATAAAGCGCCATTTTCAGATAAGACATTGCAACTTCATAATCTAAACACAGACTCAAAAAATCTTATTTAAAACTATTGCACGACAGGTGTGGCTGCCATGCACATCAGGGCTTTCGTCAAGGAGTTCCAGGGCATTGCTCTTTACACTCAGTCTCCTCATCAAGTGTCAAATGGAGTCACTGGTAGTAATCTGGATAGTCACTACACAGAACCTTTTATGCTGCATGACTTCCCAAAGTAAACAAACCCTCCAGCTTCCTAATGAAGAATCAGTAGTATAGGCCATTTGTGTGAGTATCTGATCATCCGAAGGTCACAGAGAATGTGTCTGCATGGGTTTCTGGCAGGGTAAGCCGTGCAGCTCTTGTTTGCAGTCTGTTAGAGCAGCTGGTATGACCCCCTCACATTTTATGCCTTCAGTGACTGCCATCCTGTCTCTTTGGCAGTCATAGCTCTCAATGAACGTGAAATGATAAAACAAAGGCTAGACAGAAGTGACACTTTTAGAAAAGTTTCTGTGCCAAATACTGTAGTTTGTGAAGCAATTTTTTTTTAAATTAAAAGCATGTCTTTTCTCTAAGAGCTTGTGTTTAGCCCTTTGGAAATAGCAGTAGAATAAGTAGGTATTGTTAAGTCATTGTCTGTTTGAACTCAGGTGAACAGCAGTGACCCTTCCTTACATTTGAATATATGTAGCAAAAATGAACCTGGGTTGATATTAGATGTCAGAAAAGTTCACAAACAGGTTCTCCTTTTGGATTTACATTCTGAAGTTTTTCACTAAGAGATTCTTCACCACCACAGGCAACATAGCTGGTAGAATACAACCCCACCAATATGAAGAGCATGTCTTTGTAGGTGGTGGTGGCTGCATGAAGGTCCTGCTATTGCTTGACAGGATAGACACAATAGTTAAGTGGAGGTCAAAAGGGTTTGTATCTTTCCTTTCTGTTTAAAGCCATGTAGCTATCAATTTTCTTACTTGTTCCACTCTTTATTTAGAGAGTATGGAGAGTAATAGCATTTCCACCTCCTAGAAATTTTGATTTTTGGATGATGACACAGGAAGTCCTCATAAATGTTGGTCCTTACTTCTTCCCTACCCTTTATCTCTGTTTCATCATAACATTAATGGACAAATAACTGCACTAGAGGAAGTCAGGTACCACTGGGAAATACAGCATATTAGCAAGGAGACCTTGGATGGAATGCAGCATCAATGGGAGGCCCACACTACTACCTCACTGCAGAGATGGGCTCCGCCTGACTTATATATAGCAGTGCTAGGAAGTAGAGCAGGAAGGATGTTTGCTGGTGATAATGAGGTAATTAAAGTAGCAGGTAATATGCTTCCAGAGCTTCATAGACCTGGGGGAGGGGGTGTGAAAAATTTATTCTTTGAAGGGCATAGGAAAGAAAACTCAGTTTAAATCTTGGTAGGAACAATTTATATTTCCCAAGATTAGCAGTTTCCCATCTCTACTAACACTTTCTTACTGCTTGTCTTGCTAATAACTGCTGGTAGGTCTTCATGTTAATCTGAAGATAATAGGAGCTTGAATATGTAGCAATTGTGAGTTTACACCTTTGCATATGAAAAACCCAAGTTCAAGTCAGAAACATGACACTTTAAATGTGCTGATTTTAAGCAAGTTAATTTGGCTCTTCTTCAGTTCTTGCTAAGTATCTGACTTTGGCTGGCCTTTGCCCTTTCCTCCTGGGAGGTGTGGAGCTTCAAGAATAATAGCCACATCCTTGCTATATTTCCAGGGCTCAGGTTCTGTGCTAAAGAGAAGGGATGTTTAGGATGAGGACTGGGCAGGCTTGAAACAAAGTGTGAACAAAGATGTGTCTCTGGATGTGGAATCATCACATCAGGGCTGGGAGGAGGCTAGAACTTGAGTGATTCATTTCTGTGGCCAATGGTTTGATCAATCATGCCTATGTGAGGAGACTCCAACATAGCATCTGCACACTGGAGCTTGAATGAGTTCCCTGGAGAATACTATAACCATTACCTTGTCACTGTGCTGCCATGGCAACACACCCTGCCTACCCAAGGGACACCATTAGTTTCCTACCTGTGATCTTCTGGGTCTCACTGTTTACCATTTCATCACACTGTTCAGATTTGTGTCCTTCCAATCGTAAAACTATAGTTCTGCCTTATATGTATTATTCTAGGGAACTATCATATAATAAAATACAGTAAGAAGTCTAACAATTTTGTTCAGTTGGTTAAAAGCAAAATGAAGCCTAGGAACTCCGAGGCTTTAAGGGAGTGTCTGAAGTGATAGTGGTTTGGGGGAGACCCTCACCTTCAAGTTTGTCTTTGAGAAGGTAATGTCAGAAATCATTTCACAGAGGTACTTCACTGCTCCGTTCTAACAGTCTTGAGTGGGCACTAAGTATGATACTCTCATATTGCAGCTCTCCATGTGTGTTGTTAGAAAGGCTCCACTTGGATGGTCTGGAAATTGGTTTGAAATATAGAGTCTGTCAGATTGGAGTTCTGTGCCCTCCTAAGACCTCCAGGGCAGTCAAAGGTATTAAAAGATGGAAACTGCTGTCCTGGATGTCAGCCTGGGTTTGAACTACCTTCTCATTATAACATCTTTGTAATCTTAAAAAGATGCTTATTTGTGTGAGCATTGGCTTCTCATCTATAAAGATGGCCATAAAGGTACAGCATTCATCATTGTGTTACTGTGAATAGATTAACACACATAAAATATTGTATACAGAACCTGCAAAACTGAGGAATTACAGATATCTGGAAGTTATATAGAAATCAAGAATATTATCTTATAGTAAAGATTAAATAAGATAAGGTATATAAGACTGACATAATAGTGGTCTGAATCACAGTCTTTCATTCTTATGTTTTTAATTTATGGTGGTACACAATCATGCAAAGAAAACAGAGACTGTACATTGAGTTGTTAACTTGGATTGCTTCCCAAGCTGACTACATGTAGTGTGATCGTCTCATAATCATAAGCCAAAGTAATGAGTTGCAACAACCTGTCACACATAAGAATGAGGGGGAAAGCATCAGAGATTGAAGTACATTGTTACCAGAAATTGTAAGTTCAAAAGGATACTGTGGCCTGGCTGGTGTCCACATCTGCAGGACCCTAACTCTCTATATTGCAAACCCTCTGCGCAGTCAGACCCTGCACACCCTTCTTCAGGGTCTACAGTGGTAAGTCTACCTTATACTTTCACATCTCTTACTCCACCCGCAGGTCTAGCCCAGGCTCATATCAGTGCTCAAACCTAGTCTGGTCACTCTTGCTTACATGGCCAGGATAACAGTTTAGCTAACTATAACCTACAGATTCTCCTCCTGCCATACCCATCCTTTCCAGTAAGCCAGTTTCTGCACACATGAAAGGGTCTAGAAAAGTGAATCTGACTGATCCTTCTTTCCAGGTACCATCATTAATCCCTGGATCAACCCTAAGCTCCAGGCTTGGACCAAGACGCCCATCTGGCACTCCAGTCAAGTCCTCCATACTCATGAAACTTCAGTCTACCTAAGACATTATCAAACTTTGGGTTTAATATGGTCAGCACATTTTATGTTCTGTTCCAACCTGATATGTCCATATCAGCCACAGAACTAACAACAACAACAACAACAACAACAACAACAACAACAAAAACCCACATGTTAGATCTCATCCCCCAAACATAAACTATATGAAAGAGTAAGAGGGCATTCTCCCTCTAAATCTACTAGTAAAATAAAAATATTTACCACTGAAAATCAGCTAGAAGAATTCCTTAATAAAAGTTTAAGAGA
>LOJH01002942.1:0-40733 GCA_001685095.1 Ellobius talpinus
AAAAGGGCTGCAAGGTTTTTGCAGCTAAAGCTGAGTCAGGAAGCCTCTCTTAAAGGAGTTATACCTCTGCTTGCCTCTTGCAAACAGAGACCACCTGAGAAATTGCTGCTATCAAGAAGCCATGTTTAATTCTGTTCTTTTGTGTCTAGAATTACTTTCCGAGCTCTCTCAGGTTTTATGTGGATGCAGTTGTCCACTTTGGCACCATTTGTTGGTGAAGGTTTCTGTCCCGCCCAATCTTGCAGCTGTTCCTTGCTGGTAAACCACGAGCCTCGTGGTAAATATAAAATAATAGAAATTGGTTAATTTAAGATATAAGAGCTAGCTATCAATACACTTAAGTGATTGGCCAAGCAGTGATTTAATTAATACAGTTTCTGTGTAATTATTTCAGGTCTAAGTAGCCGGGAACGAATGAACAGCCTTTGCCAACACATGGCCTGGCACCCCAGGGCTTGTCCTGTCCTGGAAAGTTCAGCAGCAAGAGGGAGTGCCCCTTTCCCTGTCCTGGCTGGCCCTGGGGAGGCCAGCTGTGGAAAAGGGTATGCAGCTTCCATGGGCTTGTAGTCATGCAAGAGGGTGCTCAATCCAGTCACAGAAAAGGGGTTGCAGCTATCCTGACCTGGCTCCCCAGGCCTTGTCCAGCCCTGCAAAGTTCAGCTGTGAAATAGGGAGGCATAGTCTCCTTGACCTGGCTCACCAGGACCTTTGCAGCCCTACAAGGCTAGTCACAGGAGAGGGAACAGCATCCCTAGCCTGGCTCTCCAGGGCCTATCCTGTCCTTTGGAGGCTAGCCATGGAAGAGTTGGGCACAGCTTCAACAGCTTGGTTCCCCAGGGTCTGTTGAGCCATGTGAAAGCCACCTACATGAGCACGTGGAAATACGCAGATTAATAGAAATGGGTTAATTTAAGATATAAGAGCTAGTAGCAATACGCTTAAGCTATTGGCCAAACAGTAATAGACATAACACAGTTTCTGTGTGCTTATTGCTGGGAAAATGAACTATCAGTCTCTGACTACAGGTTTAATCTCAGATCTTGCTGACTCCAAAAGCTAAGACTATAAAACTATTCAAAATCTTTACACCTGTAAAATTCAAATCAAATAAAGATTAAAAAATGGTCAATGCAAAATTTTAGATGTACTTTTGGATTTAATTGAATTTTCATTAAGGATTTTGTACCTTATAGAAATTAATTTTTTATTTAAATATCACTAAATTTTTTTAAATGTAGAACACTTCACAAATTTAATTGCCAACCTCGCACAGGGGCATGCTAATCCTCTCCAATGGTTCCAGTTTTAGTATATGTTGGTTCTTACTTATTTGTAATGATAGACAGTGATTTTAATAAGACTGTGCTTTAGAGATGACAGTCTCCATCAACTTAATCTGGCCCAGTGCACTCAGCATGCGAAGGATAGGGCCCACTCAGGACTCTCGACTCCCGTTTCTTAACCTTTGTACTTAAGGCGTATGCTATTTATTTGGTAAGCCATCCACAGGTAGCATCTTTTATGAGGATTTAAGGGACAAGATGGTATATTTATTCAATGTTGGTTGTACACAATGAAGCTGTGAATTCCTGAAATAATTGAATCTCATAATTACCCAGTTAATTATGATAAAAATAGAAACACAGCTTTTGTTTGTTTTAAGAAGTCCTTTTTAAAGTAAGATCTCTGAGTCTTTATATAGTGATAAAGTATTCGAAATGTTGGGCAAATTCTGCTCTATAGGCAAGCAGAAAACTCCTGTGCTCTTGAAAGACTGGCTCCTTCCTGGCTTTGTGTGGCCTGGGATTCAGATTCTATTTGCCTAAGTCACGGTGTAGGCTTTATTGTGGAAGAACAGTGGAGCGCAACCCAGCTGTTGAGGGGCCACGCTCGTCATTTGCTACCACAGCTGAGGACGTGGGGTTCAGAAAGCCTATTGCTTTTCAAGTATTGTCACAGCTTACCAAACACCGACAGGGAAACAGAGCTGCTGGAAGCCGAGAATCTTTGAGATACAGAAAAGCATATACAGTGGAAGGGTTCCTTTTGAACCATATAGGGTTAGAGAGAAGAACTGAGTATTTTATTTCTATTAAGTTTGAGGGATCAAGAGAAATACACTACAAATACAAACATTCTTTAGAATTGTACATTGGGCAATTTTTCCTATTCTGAAAAACTAACTTACAAGGGTTTATAATCTGACGAAACCCTTTACATAAACCAGGTCAGCATAGTTTTTTATTTACCATAAATATATGCAACCTGCAGGAAATATTTCTAAAAGTTACATGTTTAAAGAGTAGGGAAATTTTTTTTCTTTGAGCTTTAGAAATGAATACTGCCTAGAGTTATACAGTGATGCTCTCGGCACTGATTGAGATGACTCACTCAGTGATGGCACTCACTGACCAACAATAAGAGCCTGATGACCAAAGTTTCCTTCCAGAACCCATGTGAAAGGAGATGGAGAGGACCAGTTCCACAGAGTTGACTCTGACCTCCACGAGCGTATCATAGCATATATGCATACATATACAATAATAATTCTAAATAAAAATTTTAAATATTTTCAAAAATAAAGCTCTCACTTGACACAGAGGTGTTGTGTATTCTTTATTAAGTTGGAAACCAATATTAACAAACCAGTGTTTCCAGGAAAGCATAGGCTGGAAATCCTGGGTGTTGTGTAATTAAGAATGTATTTAAAACAGTGTTAGCTTTCTTTGTTTTTGATATGGGCTGTTTTCAAAGCCTTGTTACTGATGTATAAGGTTTGCTGACTTGTTTGTAGAAAGCTTAATGTTTTCTTGGAATGTATACTTAGAGTATTCCTTAATTTGACAAAGGTTGATGTCTCACAACCTTAGAAGATAACATTTTATTAAAATGTTCTTCTTGGAAATTTTAAAATGATTTTCCAAAAATGGAACAAGCCAAAGAATTGGATTAATGAACAGTCATGAGAAGAAAGATCTCTGCCTAAGGGGACTATGTTTACATCCACGTTATTAATCTATAACAGCATTCATCCCTGGTGGCTGTGATTGGATAGGGGTGTGTGTGTGTGTGTGTGTGTGCATGCACGTGCACACGTATGTGTTTAGGGAAGTACTTAGTAAAATAGTCTGTGATATCCAATTTCTGCAGAATAAAAGCTAAACCCAAAGGCCTATCCTATAGATCTATAAAACAAATGTTCTACACAACAGCCCATGAGCAGAATCAAGAGCACAGAGTAAGGCTGGGTTTACACACAGGTTCCAGAAACAAACAGCCCTTCCCTTCCAAGCTTCTCATTCAGATAGAATCTCACATTAAAATGCATAGCACACAAATAATAGAGCACAGGAACATGGCTAAGCAGGTATCTGAGAAGATGATGAGTCCTGTGGACACAGGCCCAGGAACGGTATAGCTGGGTCATTTTGTAGATCTGTTTTTAGCTTTCTGAGAACCCGCTACACTGACTTCCAGAATGGGTGTTCCACTTTACAGTTGCACCAGTGAGAATGAGGGTCCTCTGGCCCCACATCTTTACCAACATTTACTGTCATTTTATTTTTTTGATCTTAGACTTCTGACTGGGCTAAGATGAACTCTCAAAGTAGTTTTAATTATCATTTCCCTAATTGCTGAGGATGTTGACCATTTATAAAGATATTTCTTAGCCATTATCATTCCTTCTTATTAAGATTCAAAGCTCATTTTTAAATTGATATTTTTCTTGATTATATGTTTTTGGTTTGGTTTTTTGAGTTATTTGTATAGTCTGGAGGATAATTCTTGCTTTTGGAGGGATATTCAATCACAGTAAGAACTCCAAGTTTCACAGTATGAAAAGGTGCTATGCGAGCTGCCAAGGGAGAAAAGCAAACCCTAGGCCTTTCGTAGCTGTGACACCTAGGAACCACAGTAGTGGGCAGCCTAGCCAGATATTCCCAATAGTGCTGTTGTGACTTTTATCTAGGCAATAACCACCAATTGTCTAATTGGACTCAAGGCTGACTCAACAGAAGAGGATACACGTCTGGTAAACCCAGTCCACTATCTGTCCTTGGAGTGATCACAGACCCTAGAGGAGAACCCACTTCTGCCACTTTCCTAAGCCAATGTAATTTCTATCTGTATTGTAAATATTCATGCTTATACACAGAGACAAGAGTAGTTCTCCCACCTCTTCAAAGATGTTTTTTCTGCATTAGATGGAGACTGTTAGAAAGACCTACAGCTGATCCTAACACAGAAAATAAGTGACTGTGGGCTACCTGTCCTTAACTGTTACATCTACATCACAATTCCTTCACTAAGGCTCAGAGAAAATTCTGGACTGTGAACCCCCCCAAAAAAAAGAGGACTAGGATGCCTGCTGCCAATAGCATCATCTCTAGATACAACATAGAAGCTACACCCTGCTGCTGAAAGAGGGAGGATTAGTCTTCTCCAGAGGTGAGCCCCTGATAGGTTGGTTATTCAATCCTAAGTGGGCAGTCGCAAATATTATGATCAATCCAATTGGTACATGTAAGCTATTCTTCATTTAAACCACTGTTGCCATTTAATAAAACATCTGAAACCTCAGTATCTCAACAAATCCCACAAACTTCTCTCAGGGAAGCAGTGCAGCCTTTCATCTAAAGCAACTAAATTTGGTCATGTTATCATTTCATTAATGTAGTGTCACCATGCCCCGCTACTCTCTGCTTTCTATAAAGGTCAGTTACCTATGGGGACACATTCTAACATTCCCAGTGAATTCACGAAGCCATGGTAATCCAAATCATTTCATATGTAGTATTTTTCCTTTACATAGAGATCTGTAATACAGCTGAATTTATAATTTATGCACTGTAAGATATTAAAAGCAATAAAATTCAATAATCATAGTGACATAGTGTAATAAAAGTTTTATGAATATAGGTCCCTCCATCAAATATCAAACCATACTATGTTTTCTGGTTGCTTTTCTTTGGGTGGTACCTATATGAAGAGACAAGTAAGATGAACTTTATGTATAAGCATCGTGATACAGTATTAGGTATCTCCAGAGGGCCACCTGCATATAAGCATTCCTAATACCTTCACAGTTTACTAGGAAAAGTGACCACACTGACAGCATATACTGTGTGTGTACTTAGGACAAAGATACAATTCATATACCAGACAATATGCAGTCTAAGACTTCATCACATTACTCTAAATTTCATACATTTTAGAACATATTGATTAGTGCTGGAATTTTCCATTTAATCTTTTTAGGAAACCTGGATAACGAACGTGGAAGGACTGTGGTGCACCACTACCTTAGCTCCTCACTTAGCTTTTCTTGGCCTGGCTTTTCATTTGTAAAATATCTTTATCACCTTGTAGGAGTGTTTGGGGTAAATATAAGAAGACGTGAAGCAGAACACAAGCAAGCCTGCTCTAACCTCAGCTCCTGAGTTCTAGCTCTAGTTCTTTGTGTAGTTTTCCTTATGTGGGGTGGACTTCCCAGGAAACTGGTGTTGCTTTTTCCCAGTGACTGGTTTTACAAAATTTGTGATTTTACAAAAGTTGGTTTGTTCAGAATTATTCAATTAACTTGCATTTTGGTTTGTGTCACTGCCCTTCAATATCATTGGCTCCTATTTTGATTTGTTGGAAATGAAATAAAACAGTAAATATCTAAAATATTTAACTAGCTTTTGAGCTTTTAAGGAAGTTAACCTAAAATGTGGATTTACGAAATAGTAAACAATCCACTCTCAAGTCTCATCCTCAGGTAGAAAACATTTCCTTGCTCAATTTGAAGTGGTATCATTTAACAAGGAGAGAGACTGGATAGCTGGTACACAGGAGCAAAAGGTCATGCAAACCCTCATTTTCCATGTTTATTTGGTTTAGGATGTGTGCTTGTTCTCAATGCTCAGTTTATTTTTTTCTAAATATCAAAGAAAGGCTGCATGTACTCTTCTCATCTGAGTCCCTACTTTGTAGCTACCCTCAATTTGGATAAAGACACGGGAGAGTTATATATATTACCATCCTTTTAAGCAGTGGTTCTCAGCCTTCCTAATGTTGTGGCCCTTTAACACAGTTCCTCATGTTGTAGTGATTCCCAACCATAAAATTATTTTTGTTACTACATAACTGTAACTTTGCTACTGTTATGAATTGTGACGTAAATATCTGAGGCTCAACCCCGAAGGGGTCATGCCCCACAGGTTGAGAACACTGGCTCTCAAGCACAACAGTCACTAAATAGCAAAGCAAAATTTTCTGCCATCAGTTTACCTCCTTTGAGGTTAAGATTAGCCATGTAACTCATTTTGATTTTCAGCTAAAAATTAAGACAACTATTCTTAGCTTAATTATAGAGGGACTGATAAACTTTTTGAGAATGTTTATTAAACAATCCAGCTTATACGTATAGATCGCCTTGTTTGGAATACATTTTAATAGATCTTCACATGTTCATTTAAGTTAAAATTACTTAGCTAGAAAAAATATGACTGAATGCAATAAAAATACTTCCTCTGTATAATATATGGCTCCTTAGCTAGAGTTTAGTCAAAAGTCTTAGTGTTTTTCACACTGTGTGTGTGTGTATACACATACACATGCACCAAGTAAGTTTAATGGTAGATAAGACTGCTTTCATATGTTAGAGTGGGAATGCATTATTAGCACTGCCCTATTAGGACCTGTGTTCTCACAGTCTAAGATTGTTTCATTATGTACTTCACTTTAAAAGGACTGTCTGCTGTCTCTTCTTTCTGTTAGGAAATTTGATACCTGCTTGTTTACTTGAGTGTCAGTGGTGCATGTACTCAGCAGTGGCTGGCTCTGACAGTTCTGAGTGTGGAGTGGGCCAGCGGTGCTCAGAGATTTCAAGCTAAAAACAATAGCTAACTGAAAGTAGTTTTGTCATTCTCAGTTCTTTTTATGGCCGCAAACAGGAATGGGTTTTGCTTCCTTTCACAAAAGAGCCCTCAATTATAGTTTTTTAACCTGGCCTTATGAACAAATTATCTTTCGCATAACTTTAAAGCATCCAGCACAGTCTGCATCCCTACCTTAGCTTTGTGATGTGTATTCAGTAGTAGTTCTTGATAATTTGTTAACAAGGCATTTTTAACCTTTCGGACAGATGCACATACTGTTTTCAATCTTCATGGCTAATAATTCGATTTTGTATTTGATGCTGGAACACCCTGACTCTTAATCACTGCTCATTGTTCCAAGTCTATTATCTTCTAACTGTTTGAGTGCTCCCATTGACCTTGAACTGACATTATAAGCTGTGTCTAATCTTTTGAGTCTATATTTCTAATGCTTCTTTTCTTTTTCCTTTTTTTTCTGATCCCTGTTTAGCATCACAATGGGGCTGCCTCTGAGCCCTGCAGCTGACTCTGCCCGCTCTGCACGGCATGCCCTTTCTCTCATTGCCACTGCCAGACCACCCGCCTTCATCACCACCATAGCTAAGGAGGTGAGCAGCTGCCTTCATGTGCCGCATCTTCCCTTTCAGTGGAATGCCTCCATACTGTAACTCTGGGGTCAGACCCACAGTTATAAAACAAAGCAAGTTAATAGCATCGTGCTGAAATGATTTTATCACGTCTGCACGGGCACTGAATTCCACAGCTGTGCGTTCAGGACTTGGGCTTTCATGTTTTTTTCTGTTCTCAGAATGAGCACACTTGTAATATTAGACAGTACCTTTCAATATTAAATGTAATAGGTCTGTCCAAATTAAAAGGTATTAAAGGTATTTACATTTCTCAAATGTAAGCAAATACTTGTAATCAAAACTACACTTAGTGATGACTTTCCAACTGTACACAAAAATGTAAGCCATCAAACTGCTGATTGCTTTTCCTAGTCTGTTTCACAAGAAAGACCAGAAAGTTCATTGATTCCCACATTCCTGGTGTTCTAACTAATTGCCCACATCCACTGACAAACTAGTAAAGAACAATGAGCCAATTCTATGTTCTTTTCTATACATCTTAGTAGTGAGGGAGAAGAAGTTCCTAAACATTTTTAAAGGTTTGTTCTATTTTGGCCTTAGTACTGTGCAGCTTAGTGTCTGTAAGGTGTGGGCTCTGTCTGAATTGCTTTTCCTATAGCTATAATGAACTTTTAAAATAGTAAATACATACCTCTGATAACTGAAGCCTACTGGGCCCATGCCTGCTCCACAGCCTTTCTTATAGGCACAATGTGAAAGTAGCCAGAAGAGAGGGAAGATGGTCTTGGCAGTAGTCATGAAGCAGTGGAGCTGTGAATTCATATCTGAAGTGACTATAGGTGTAGTGATAATAAGCTTTCACCATGTTTAGTTACACGCAGCCTTCCATGTTTTACACTTGTAGCAAATCTGTATGTTGAGGTTTGTTTTTCTTGGAAATTTGTAGCCAGTTTTTCCTATGCATGGAATGTGCACTGGTAATATTTATTATCTTGAGGAAGTTTTACATTAGTCTAACAGGTCTTTATATTACTTATATTTCTGAACTTTATTTTGTATTATTTACATAGTAACATTTTTTAATGAATTGTTAGGATATTCATACTGAAACATTCCATTGGGGAAAAAAACATTTCAAACATTTCTTTAACTACATAGAGTTTAAGCTCAGCCTGGACCACATGAGACCCTGTCTCAAAATTAATAATAATAATAATAACAATAACAATAATAATAATAATGGTGTACCAGGAAGTTGTGGATTTTATTGGACCATACTTACTTAGTTTGCATTATACATAATGCTTATTTGTGATCAAAAAACAATTCTTGACCTACCCTGAGTGATTTGTTTTTACAGTTTTGATAGATTTTTTTATTTCTTTTTTCTATAATAAGTGGAAAACAAACCAGTGCCTAAAAATATAAATCTGTGTGGAGCAGCAATTTCATCTACAGTGTGGCAATTCTTTTGTAGGTACACAGACACACGGCCCTTGCAGCAAATACCCAGTCCCAGCAGAGTATACACACAACAACCTTGGCAAGAGCTAAAGGGGAAATCTTGAGAGTCATTGAAATTCTCATTGAAAAAATGCCTACAGATGTTGTGGATCTTCTTGTGGAGGTGAGAATAGCCAACTTCCAGCACACCTGTGCCTGCATCAAATTCTTAAAAACAAGTATTTAATAAATTTAAATTTAATAAATAAGAGGTTAAAAATAAGGGAGGAAGAAGGGAAGACCAGAGGGAGGAAGGGAGAGGGAATGTGTCACGTAACTGAGATTAGTTACTTCTGTGCTATTGCAATAGGCCTTGAATCCATTTCCTCAAAACTAACAGTGATTACTGTAGCCAGTGACCATTCACATGGAATTGATATGTATTAGAATATTTGAAAGACTTTGTTGTCAACAACATCCATTGTAACTAAAGCCACTTCCACTATGTGCTTGAGTAATAACCCTACTGTGCACACGAGCACAGTCAGTTTCTACAGACAAGACCAAAGTTAACAATAGCATCCATAGGCTTAAAATAGCTTTTATTCTTTTTAAGGTAAATACTAATCAAACTATATGAATTTGCATTGACAAAATGAGGCACAATGGAGTCATTTAAATTTTAAAAAATGAAGCATTTAAAGTTAACTTTCACTCTGTCTTTCCTCTCAAAGGTCATGGACATCATCATGTACTGTCTTGAAGGATCTTTAGTTAAAAAGAAGGGTCTTCAGGAATGTTTTCCAGCTATCTGCAGGTAATGAAACCTTCAACAACATGCAAAGTCACTGACTTTCAATAACAAATAATTAAACATTTTAGTGAGGTTAATGAGAAAACCAGTTATTAATCATCATTTGCTTACTTTCTAGAATAATTCTGCAGTTTGTGATAAGAACACAAAAATAATAGAACTAGTTATTTAATGAGTTCATAAAAACATTTTGCAGATGACTTAAAAGTACATTGCATATGTCTGTCCTCACAGTCTACTCAAATTGTTTTTTATGTTACAAAATACTTAGAACACTGCTGACTTAGGAAAAAATGTACTTTCCAGCAACAGAAATCAGTAGACCACCTTTTCACTAGTAAATTTTTTTATTCATCTATTTATTTTGCATCCTGCCCTCAGCCTCCCCTCATCCTTCCCTCCCAGGCCCTACCCCCTATCCTCACCTTGCTGCCCCACTCCAACCCCCCAATTCCCTCCTCTCCCTTTCCTTTCAGGAAGGGCAGGTCCCCCATGAATATCAGTTAAGAGTGGCATATCAAGTTGCAGTATATTTTGAGAATGATGGGAGTCTTTGCACTGCGTCCTCTTAATGCAAGTGTATTTCCCCTGTGAAAAAGCAGGAAAAGAGGGCAAGAAAGCTAAAACCTTGCGAATGATACTAAATGAATAAATTTAACTTAGAAATTCTGTATTAAATATCACATACATTTCTATAACGTGGAATGAAGATTGCTTTTGCATTGAAATATAGTACACTGTGTTTATTTTTTTAATTAAATTTTTGAGTAAAGGTTCTTGTCCCATGAGCCTGACCGCCTGAGTTCGTTCCTTGGGACCCACATGGTTGAGTGAGAGAATTAACCCCTGCAAATTGTTCTCTAACTTACACCCATAATTACTGTCATCATCATCATTGTAGTAATCATCATAATTCATATATAGTTTTTTGTTTTGTTTTGTTTTTTTGTGATAGTGTTTCTCTGTCTAACAGCACTGTCTGTCCTGGAATTCACTCTGTAGTCAGGCTGGCCTCAAACTCAGAGACCCACCTGCCTCTGCCTCCTGAATGCTGAGATTAACCATTTTTTAATTGTTTCTAAAATGTTTATAGTTTGGAGCACTTTGGGTTTTTTTTATGTTGTCTGTAGAAATAGTACTTGAATCTGTCATAGGTAATTTTTCTCAGAGCACTCAGCTACTCAAAATTAGATGTAATTCTTTTGCTTGTAAGGCAAGTTCAGTGACAGCCTCCTTCTGTTTGCTTATTCCCCTAAGTACAATGTAGTATAAGCAGTAGTCAGCAGAAAAATTCCTGAGAACAATGGCGTGTCAGTGTGCCACTTCTCTGGTCACTTCCTAACATTTTTGCAACTAGTGTGCTGAATGGCTTATGCTTTGTTTTTCTCTTTATATATATTTTTCTTATTTGCAGTAGAACTTATACACTGTTCTTTCATTTTGCAGTTTGGTTCTGCCACGTAGAGGTTAAAATGTGAGCAAGAATAGTCATGCTGTAACATGCACGGACAGATGCTGTAGCACACATGTACAGGTGCTGTAGCACATATGTAGATGTGCATTTTTTCTTGTTGCATAAACTAGACAAATTAGGATGCAGTCTTTTTTTAGCATTGGGTCTTTTGTGTCATTAACTGAATCGGACTACACCTAGTTGTTATTTCCCTGCCGATGCTCTTCTAATGAAATGCCCAGATGAAAATGGACATTGCTGGTCTGCTGCTAAGTGGAGATGAAAAGAGAGTGGTTGTACTGGGACTTAACTCACTGAGTGCTAGTGGAGTTAGTTCATAAAGCACTAGCTACTGCTAGGTCAATTAGCTTCCTGGAGTTCAGTGCAGAAGCTGTTCACCAAGGGGTCTGTTTCCCAGCTTGCTGAGAGCCCCCTCAAGCAGCTCCTTAGGTTACTGTTTCTGCTGACATCCATGTCTGTTGACTTAGTTATCCTGGAAAGAGAATTGTGCTGATATGCCTAGCAGATTTGTTCTTCCTGAACACTATGTATACACATTTTCCCCCTCTGATTTGCCAAAAAGCAATTGCACGTTGTTTAATGATTTAGTAGTATCTTATTGAACACAAACTTTGTGTCGCATAGCTATTCTCTGGGGAAGTAATGATAGACTAGGTAACTCTGTGCTCCAGGATGACAGTGACTAATGGGGAGGAGATTGCATTGTTCTTTGGACTGTGTAGTGTGCCTGGTAGCCGTCCTACCAGGGGCAGAGTTGGGCAGAAATACAATGGTCATTTTAGTATATAGAATATAAGAAATTTCAAAGGGAGAATGTAGAAGAATAATGGTGTCTATTAAAAAATGCCATCATGAAAATGTCTGTCAGGTAAAGAAAGGGATCTGTGCTCTGAGAGAACTGGAGTGATGATTGGAGGAGCAGTCGTGGGTCTTAGGAACGTTTCAGAGAGCTGACCAGGTGGTCTTTGTGAAAGGAAAAGGTGTGTGGTGTCCTGAAAGGCAGAGTGAGAGCCAGACTGCTAAGTGTTTCCAGCCATAGAAGGATACAGTAGATTTGGCCATGCCATGTAGTGGGGTGGTTAGAATACAGGCTTTACATAGAAGGATAGAGCCTGTTTATCTTTCTGTTGTAGAACCATAAACAGGCTCTATCCTTCTATGTGTAACCTGTATTCTAAACACCCCACTATGAATCTTCATCCAGTAACTGATGGAAACAGATGCAGAGATCCACAGCCAAGCACTGTGTCAAGCGCCCAGAGTCCAGTTGAAGACAGAGAGGAGAGATTATATGAGCAAAGGGGACAGGATCATGAGGAGGAAACCCACAGAGACAGCTGACCCAAGCTAGTGGGCGCTCACTGACTCTGGACTGATAGCTGGGGAACCTGCATAGGAATGAACTAGACCCTCTGAATGTGGGTGACAGTTCTGTGGCTTGGGTAGTCTATGAAGCCACTGGCAGTGAGACCAGGATTTATTCCCAGTTCATGAACTAGTTTTTTGGAGCCCATTCCCTATGGAGGGATACCTTGGTCAGCCTACATGGGGAGGGGGACTTGATCCTGCCTCAACTTGATATGTCAGACTTTGTTGACTTCCCTTACTCTTTCTGAGAGTGGATGGGGAGGGGGTAGCAGGAGGAGGGGTTGGAGGGGGAACTGTGGTTGGTATGTAAAATGAAAAAAACTTTTAAATAAAAAAATTTTAAAAAAAGTATAGAGCCAAGCCAGGGCTCTGAGTTCCCACGGAAGACTTTGACCTTATTTAATAAGCAATGGAGAGTTAGAAAAGTTTAAACAAAATATTAAAGCTACAATCATAGATAAGATGCAGACTTTCATTGTAAAATAAGTACTTTTTACTTTTTAGTAAAATCAAAAATTATTTTAGATAGAAGAGTTAAAAGTTTATATTTTCAGAAATGATTTGGCTTTTCTTAAACTATGTTATTATGTAGACAGACAGATTGATTTTCCTTTTCAAGTAAAAGGCTGAACCAGCTCATTTCACCTTAAATGGGCACTTAAACTCCAGTAAAAAACTGCACACTGTCTGCTTCAGCACTGAATGAGCTCATGTTCAAGTGACTCCTCTAAACTTGTGGCTTGTTCTTAGCCTGTTCAGTGAGAACAGTGATACAACATAGAACAGCTTCTACCATAACTTCCAGTAAAATCCTTAAATTAGTAATTATTTTATACTGTAATTTTATACCAGATGATTAAAGATGCTGCTCATACCCCTACTAGTAGGAATCCCTTCCATTACTTTAATCTTGTTCCTCACACCTAAAAACCTGCTTAGCAGGTTCTCTTGAGGTATTAAAAGTTTTCATGTTAAAATAAACCAAAATAGGACCTGGGTACATTCAGTTGTAGAACAACTTACATATGTGACTCCTCAGGTTTAATATTATCAAGTAGACTCATGGATATTATAACTCTGGGCTGTCTACCATATTTTGTAGTACAAAAGGAGAAGTTGATTTTAAGTTTGTTTAAAATAATATAAAGTATGAAAATTTCAGCTGGGTATTGTGGCCCATACCTGTAATCCCAGCACTTGAAAGGTAAAGCCATGAGAATGAGGAATTCAAGCCAATCCTTTGCTGGTTAATGAGTTCTAAGCCAGCCTAGGGTACATGAGATGTCTCTCAAGAGTCAAAACAACAAAAAGGACCCGCAATATGTTTTATTTTAGTTAGCACATTTTGGAAAAAAAAAACTAAAATAATTTGTAATTAATATAAGTTTATACTTGCAAAGCATAAGTCTTTAAAAATATATAAATTTGGACTAAGCATTCATTTTCATATTCAGTAGAATAACTTTAGTCACCGCTTATTGCCATACCTACTAACCTTGTTCGTCATCACTAGCACATTGAATAGTACAGATGATGATGATGATGATGATGATGATGATGACGACAACCAGTCATGCATTTGCCATAAAAAGAGCTCATCAAGTGCCTAACCCTCTGCTAAGCCCTTTATTAGTATCAACTCATTTCTATTTCGTACAACTATAGTAAATATTATTTCCATTTTGCAGATGAAGACACTAATGAATAATAATTTAAATAATTTGCCATGGTTATACTATCAGTAAGTATAGAACCAGACAACGAGGTTCCCATTTGTCAACCATTACATAATACCAAGACGTGCCTAGTAATTTTCTTTTCAAGTATTATGCCGTATGCGCAGCCCCAGAAGCATTTCCTATCTTTTCTTTACCCCCTAGCTATAGTAGGCTATACTATAGTAGCTCTTTCCCCCAAGGAGGAGCGTAACTTACTCATGAATCACTCAGCAAGAAGTATTCATTAACTACTTAAATATGTAAGACCCTGACTGGGAAATAGTGACTCTCAAGCAGAATTCTCCAGCATGACCATCACGGTCTAGGACATCTTCTATTTTGAGTTTTGAGCCGATGCTTTCCACTAGAATTAAGCACTTCTAGAAAATACCTACTCATGTGTATGTCCAAAAACCTACACCTCAGCTCCTGTGAAGGGTGCCCTTACTGCAGCCATTTCTCATGTATAAATATTTCAAGCATGTGCACAGTTTATAGGTGTGGAGTTCATGGGGCACGTGCAAAAATGGTCTGTAAAATCACAGACAGAGCGCTGTCTTCATTGCAGCTGTAGTGTCGCTGTGACTGGTGGTCTGAAGACCTACTCCTGTCTCTTTCAGACTTGAGGAGTGCACAGTGCATGGCGCTCAGAAGAACTCCATTGCATCAGTCCAGCCAAGAGGCATGGGCAGTTGCTTGTCCTTGGACTTCATGTGCAAGTGAGAGTGACCCATGCTTGCTCCACTGCAAAATAACTGTCATTTTTTCCTGGAGATTCAGTACCTATGTTGGGAATTAAATCATTCCTTACGGTTTATGGAGAACACATCATGAATGTCTCAATCCTAGTCACTATTCATGTCTAACAAAGGGCTGCAATGTTCTATGAGTTAAATTTTAAGGAGATTTTCCTTACATTATTAATAAAGCTTGCATATGCTTATCCTGCAGAGTATAAACATGGGGATCAATTTTAAAATATTGCATACAAATTAGAACAACAGTGCAGTCCCATTTATTTTCTCTCCTGTTGGCAAAAAAAACATAAGAATTTTGATGATTCCAAATGAGCGTGACATTTGGTGAGCATCTTAGGAACTTGGCATTGCCTATCTAAATTTAAGTATGCCTATTATTTGATCCTACTTTAATTTACCTGTCTAGCAAATATCTTCACCTAGTGTACAAAGACCCATGATATTATGTAGCCTATATGTCTACCAGAAAAAGGATGACCAAGTAGTGGACAGCATGCCCACTGAATGCAGTAGAGGTGAGGAAGATGACCTGTGACCCAGGTGCACTGATAGAGGAGTACATCCCTACAACACAGGAGCAGACACAGCCCTGCAGGGTACCATGGATGATGCTATTGTACTAAAGGTGGAAAATGAAAAATACGTTTCATTATACATACCATTAACTAGACTACTTATGTTCATCTTTAAAAATTTCAACCTGTGCAATTATTTCTAGTCTCAAAAGATGGTTAAGCTATAATTGCCATTGTTTGCTAAGATACCCTGGCTCAGGGCCTTAGCAGATAACATTGTAAATCTGCCATTGTTTATCCTCATGGAAAATGAAATTTTCATAGGACCACTAGGCAGAAAGAAAGCATAATTCTCAATTTCTGCTTGACTTTTGGCGGCCATTTTTATTTCTACTATATCTACTTAAATTGTTATTCTAGACCCTATGGAACATTAATTCATCTTAAAAATTAACATTTAATGTAGTTCAGATGCCGTTCATTAGAGGATAGCCATTGTGTCTGGATCTTAGCCGCATTAAACTTTTTACTATTGCATCTTGCATGCTTGATAAAGTTTTAAGATAGGATGTTGGGTTAAAGAGCAATGGGGAAGGGTTGCTGTATCAAACACAGTGGTTCATGGAGATATTTTTCTCAAGATAACCTCAGAATGGGGCCTTAGTGAAGTAGGTGCATGAGCAGCTGAAATCATGGGCCATTGAGATTTTCCAGGTACCAGGAGCAGTAAGACTTAGAAAGGGGAGCACTGTGAGCATATCTAAGGGATGGCCATTCCTTGAGCAGAATAAGCAAAAGGAACCCAAGGTGAGGTCCCAGTGGGGCAGGGCTCTGAAGGACAGCTGTGAATAAAAAAAAAACCAAAAAAAAACGGTGTGGTGTAATTCACGGTTGACAAGAATCATAAGCCTCATGAGGACTATATCCAAAGTCTGGAGCAGCGTCTTTAAACAGTTTGGATAATACCACCTTTACCCCAGCCACAAATACCTTTTCCGTCAATACCCAGATCCGTTCCCTTGCTAATTCCGGCTCTGACTGGGCAGTTTCCTTTGAGCCCACCTGGTAGGTGATAAATACTAGGATAACTTGATGTGGTAGTTCTGTCAACTTGACACAGTCTAGCGTCACCATGGAAGAGAATGTCAGTGAGGAATCATCTAGAACAGGTTTGCTGTGGCATGTCTATGTGGGATTGTCTTGATCACAGTAACCGATGGAAGACCGGGTTTAACTATGGATGACACCATTCCCTAGACTTGGTTACCAGCCAGTATAAGAGTGGAGAAAGTGAGCTGAACAGTAACCATGCATTTATTCATCTCTCTCTGCTCTTAACTGTGAATTTTTGTAACTAGCTCTTTGAAGTTGCTGCCACCTGACTTCCAGACTGTGATGGACTGTGACTTGGAACTGTGGGCCACAGTGAACTCTTTCTCCTCTAAGTTGCTTTTTGCCAGGGTAAATCACAAATGAAACTAGTACCTTGGAATACTTAGCAAAAAGGTTCTAGCCAGGTTACTAATTGCCACCTCAGTGTCTTGGTACCGTCACAGTGACCTGAACACTGAAATGCCAGTTCTAGAAAAACTTGCGACTTTTCTGAGGATGGATGAAGACAAGAAAAATATTAAAAACTATAATGAACTTCTGCCTCAACCCCTTGATGCCATCAGAGGTTGGGAGAGATAATGCATATCTCTCCATCCCTGGGACTGAAAGTGCTTGCATGCAGAACTGCTTCACAAAGAAAGCAATCTAGAGTTTGGGGGACCCCAAAGGCCTCAGCAGTCAGTGTCCTCCTGCAGCAGCAGACTGACATATATAAGATTTTTATTTGTTCTTATAAGAAACAGGAAGGAAATTTTAATACAAAACTCTGAGCCAAAAACCAGGCCATGAGACTGTCACTGCCCAGAAATCTTAAAGTGTTTTTTAGACATGTCAGTCAAGTAGTAAATTACAGAGAGTGAAAAATGCTAGAGCTGTAATATAGGTCCTTTCAGGCAGACCAAAGACTTAATTCCAAGAATAGATTTAATCTTTTTTCTCTCATAAATAATGGTGTTTGTAGATGATATAGAAAGATGGGGTTGATATCCAAAGCATAAAGATTAGGTAATGTAACAAAACCTTTAGTTTAAGATTCTGTCTCCCAATATGTTTGGTTTTGAAAAAATTTATTTCAAAGGTGATAATATTGTTTTGCAGTAGGATTTTGGCAGTATAACTATTAAACTTTTGCAAATAATTGATAAAATATCACTGTACACTTTAGTTCTCTATAGTCATTAACTCCAAAGAATAAAAGTTTGTTATAATGTGTGAGATATTAAGTTTCATGTTACTATAAGGAGATGTAAATTAGACATGGGCATATGTGTGCAGAGATGGGTATTGATATTAATAAAGATGTAGATACAATGACACCCAGTACTCAGACAGTTATAGTTACTAATAGCAAAACAGCAACTGTTTTAAAACTCTTCTAAAGCATATTAATTTTTAATTAGAAGAACATTAGATTTTTAATACAGATTCCTATTGTTTATTGAAGTAGAATAATAAGCTACTTTCCATGAACACTATGACCAACAAGTAGTGTCTGCCTTCCATATTACTAAAAATGAAGCCCTGGCCTTTCACAAAGCCCCTGCTGATAGCATTCAAATTTGTCTCCCTCAGCCTCTCTTCCTAGAATTACAGAACTGTTCTGTATCTTACCTCAAAAATACATAGAAACTTTTCTTCCCAATTTATCTCCCTTGAAAAAGTAAAAATTGCCTTAGGGTGTCTGTTGCTGTGATAAAACCCTGACCAAAAGCAACATGGTGAGGGAAGGGTTTGTTTCATCTTCCAGCTTGTACTCTATCATCCAGGGAAGTTAAGGCAGACATTTGAAGAAAGGAACTGAAGACCACAGAGGGATGCTGCTTACTCAGTCTGCTTTCTTATACAACCTGGGACCACCTGCCTAGGGGTGGCACCATCTGCAGTGAGCTGGTCCCTCCCATATCAGTCATTAATCGAGAACATAGCTCAAAGGGCAATCCAATGGAGGCAGTTCCTCAGTTGAGCCTCTCCTTTCCCAGGTGATGCCAGTTTTATACAGCTGGTGACAGCTAAGCAGCACCAGAAGGTTTATTGCATTTGACTTTACATTAGAAAGGGTCCCTGGCCTTCTCAGCCTGCTTTCTTCTTCAACTCGGGACCACAGGCCCCTTCCATATCAATCAGTAATCAAGAAAATACTCTGTAGGCTTGCCTACAGGCCATTCTTATGGAAGCATCTTCTCAGCTAAGAGTGCTTCCAGAATGACCCGAGTTGATATAAAACTAAACAGCACAGAAAGTTTATGAATACAGGGAAGGACACGGCAAATAATATGATTGAGAAAAAATGCTTTCAAATAGAATATTTAGTGTAGCCCTCATCTCCTGGACAACTGACTGAGACCATGTGAAATAGAAAGTCTACTTAAAAGTCTTTGTGACTGTAGAAATCATACCTGATTTACCCTTCCAGTACTATCCTCGCCTGTAGATCCAGCCATATGGACTGGAAATCAGTATGCCAGAAATTCAAATACTTAATCCACTCCTGAAAACTAACCTAGAAAGTAATGAAAATAAGTCAACATCTTACAGCCTTCATACCATCTACCCTAGAATTTTTTCATTCAGTGGAACAAAAATAACAAATATGCTTATTCATATTGCCCATCACCGTGGTTAGCTAACCAAATTAGTAAATCTGGTAAGTGTACAAGATTTCAGAAATTTTCATGATTTTTTTTCTAGTAAATAGCATTCTAAGGTCATTTTAAATTAATTATGAGAATTCAGGAGACCTGCCATTAATGTAGATTTTTATTATAGTTCTGTGAGAATGTATATTCATTAGTTTGGTAACAAACCGTGGGAGGATAATTAAATTGGATATGTGAGTCTTTCAAAACCCTTCTCGCTTCTGCTCAAATAGAAATGTGTGCACATGTTATAAAACTGGATTTCCACATTTATTGTTTTTGCCTTTGACCCTTCATGCCTCAAACCCTCAAGTGTACTTATGATTATAAATGTTTGCTATCAAAAATAATTTTTATCAAGTGTATTTATGATTATAAAATTATTTGTTGTCAAAAATAATTTTTAAAGACATGGTCTTACTCTGTAGTCCTTGCTGGGCTGGCCTGGAATTTACACTGTAGCCTACACCAACCCAAACTCACCTCAGCCCTCTTGCCTCAGCCTTCCAAGTGCTGGATTTATAGAGTGAGCCACTAGAGCTGGCCAACAATTCATCAACAGGCTGGTGGTCTCCGTCAGTTCCATCTTACTTGATTTTTCAAAAGTACTCAGTATTAAAGGGAAACATATTTATAAAATCTCCATATGTTGATTACAGACATATTTATTTAGAAATAATAAAGATATAAAGAGATTAAGGCTTTTATATACATATACATGCATATTAATCTTTGAGTGTATTGTTTTTTGTCTTCCATATACAGGCAATCTCACCTGGCTTTTTGTTTTTATTTTTGTTGTTGTGAAAATGTTCAATTCAGGTTCTACATGGTCAGCTATTATGAACGGAGTCACAGAATTGCCGTTGGAGCACGCCATGGCTCAGTGGCCCTGTATGACATCCGGACTGGAAAATGTCAGGTAAATAAATCATTGTGACTTCCTCTTCCTGAAGTTATTGAAGGGAGTGAGAGACCAGCACTTCACCAGGTGATTGACTGAGCTGCTGGAGCATTATGGATAATGTGTAAGAGATCAATAGTTTAATGAAGGACTCAAAGAATATAGAGCCCCACTGTCTTGAGTCCCCAGGATTGGAGGCTGCCATGATGGGTTCACAGTGGAGCCTGGAATGAGAAGACACTTCTCATGATTGATTTTACAATATATCTCTTCTTTGTCCAGTGTTGTCTGGCTTTCCTACTTCTGACATGTTTCCTGAAAAAACTTTGATGCTACATGTAAGATGTGATGACTGAGCAAAAATTAATTTTCTGTGTAAGAAAAATGAGATACTTAACCATTCTGAGACAGTAATCTAGTCAGAGTTCATACAACCACAATATCATTTAATACAACTCTGCAAAATGGATACTCAGTTTTCAATAATAATGTGTCATTTCCCTGACTTTCATACTACATTTTATGACTTTATAACATTTTATTGTTCATGAAAATGTTTTCTTGGCTTTGATCTTGTTTACCTGATTTTCCAGATATATGCAGTGGAGAGAAGGGGCAGGTATGTCCCCATTTGGGCATGAAGGAAATTGAAGCTCAGTGCCTTCAATCACCCTATTCCAGAGTCATACCTTTAGCTGACAGCAAAGCCAGGGCTAAATTCTACCAAGGTCCTCTTTTACCAGGGTGCTTGATGCTCATTGAGAAAGTGCCATGTCGTACCTTTCCCTGTTTCACTATAACATTTAGTATTGCTGGTTTCGCTCTGTGCAGAGGGAATAGAAGAAAACTGTAGGAGTGTCTAACAGTGTCGGTTATCTCTTCCATGTAATAAACTGCTAATCTAATGCCCCCCTCAAAGTCTCCTTGCTAACCTGCCATGAAGTAATCGTGAGACAGGATAGCAAGTGCTAGAGGTAAAAGTGTCAGGTTTCAGACAAATGTAAAGGATGCTGTTTGAATGCAAAATGCATTTCTCTGTGGATGCCTCTGAGTGTGGCCATTGTGCATAGACCATACACCATTGCCTAATTGTTGAGCACTCTAATAGATGTTTTCAGTCTACTCTGATACCATATTGCTTCCCTCTTGGCTCTCATTGAAAACAATGAAAACACTCTGAAGCTTGTTTAAAGATTAAGTTTTGTGTTTTTATATGATTCTTTCAAAAAGGATTCTTCAAACAGCATTTCCAAAATGTCTTTTTTTAAAAAAAAAAAACCTTTATTTGCTTTGTGTGGGAGCAGAGAGCACAGCATATGTGTTGAGGTCAGAGAAAATCTGAGGGAGTCGATTCTAACCTTTCACAGTGTGGGTTCTGAGGGTCAAACATAGGCTGTCAGGCTTGGCAGCGAGGACCTTTTCCCCTTGTGCCATATGCCCGTCCCCAGGATATCTTCTAAGAACTTTCATATTTTGTTTGTTTGTGTGTTTATTTATTGGAAACAGATCTTCACTAAGTATCTCTGGCTGGCCTGGAACTCACTGTTTAGGCCGGGCTAACCTCAGACTCAATGAGATCCATTTGCCTCTGCTTCTATTGCTGGCGTTGAAGACACGTGACACCATGCCAGGTTTCAATCTAATTTAGTTTTGAACATACCTAAAAAATATAACTTTATATATCAGTGGGATACCATGTCATGTTTTGGTTCATATATACATTGTACAATATTTAAATCAGATCAGATATTTCTGGGTTTTCAAAAGTTGATCATTTCTTTATAATGAAAACATTCAAAATCTTGTAATATTTTAAAGTGCCTGTTGTATTATTCTATAGTTAACTCAGGTACGCAAAGTATAGTAGAGTGTCTCACTTTTTTTTTTTCAGTTTTTCGAGACAGGATTTCTCTGTAGCTTTGGAGTCTTCCTGGAACTAGCTTTTGTAGCCCAGGCTGGCCTTGAACTAACAGAGATCCGCCTGCCTCTGCCTCCCGAGTACTGGGATTAAAGGCACCCAGCTGCTTCTCACTTCTTTTTAACATAGTAAGCTCTGAACGTTTCCTATCCCACTCCACCCATCCTGGCTCAGGTCACCACAGTTTGAAAATTGGAGTATGTTACTAGAATTGGAGTCTGTTCCTAAAATTGGAGTATGTTACTAAAGAGCAAGTTTGAAAGAAGCACAAATATGTACAAGGTTAAAGGTAGAGGGGAGGGAGGAAAGGAGAAGTAGTGGTATCCTGCAAGCTTCTTCAGAACTGAGAATTCGCACATTATTGTTGCTTGAGGATCCCCTGTGAGACAGATCAGGTCCACAGCCAGGCCCCAGACTAAGACTTGGTCTGTTTAACTTCCTCAAGAATACCTTTAGCTCTTGCTTCCTAACAGCACCCCTTCCAGCTGACCTTTTCCTGTTTCTGGCATAATGTGATGATCCTACAATCACCCAGCTACATGCAGTAACTTTTCTTTTGCCGACCTGGGGACCTGGGGTCTTCTCTTCTAGCAGCATAAACTACACCCTCAGGTTTGTTCTTTGAGCTTTTCAGCCTTTCCTATTTTGGTCATCACACATATCATCTCTCTCCTGAGCTTTGTCTCATTTAGTAGCTCCATCTTTTTCTACCATGTCCTGGTCCTCTCCTGAATTGTGTAGGAGTCTTTCAAAGTATCTTTTGGGTGAGTGGTCATAATCACAGTTGGATTTCAGCAAATGTGCCTTTGCTTTATTTACTAAGATTGTTCAAAGCAGCTTAACTCAGGGAGGTCACCTCATGGGCCACTTACTCATCAGTAAAGCACTTCTGGCTAGTAATAATGCTGAGGACGGTCACACTGAGCTGATGGTGGCTAGCTCTCCCTTTAGAACTATTCTATTAGAATTCATTGGTCCTTCTAACCCTGTACTCATCTGTAAGTCACGCAGTTGCCAGGCTCCTTGCCCATCTCTGCCCGCCTTTCTTACTCACCACATTCCTTGTTAGTGTTTGCAGTATGCCAGACTTAATAGCGCTAATTCAGTTGTTGAGCATTTGTTTCCTTCTGTTTACTAGAGAAGGCAGTGTAGTGCAGAGTAGACTGTGAAACTATACTGCCAGTAGTAGACTTTTTCGAACAGTTTTAGGTTTGTGGTAAAATGAAATGAAAGGCAGAGATGTTTGCTATGCATCCACTACTCTCTCACAGTGCACGGCTCCACCCTAGCCATCTCCTCCACCATAGTGGTCCACTGGCCTTGTAGGGAAGACCAGACCTTCCTCACGGGTTTTGTGGTTGCAGCTTCTGAAACAAATTGGCAGTAGATGCAAGAGACAACACTTGCCCACTTATTACCATGAACACAAATATGAAAGTCATATAAAACATAAAACTTGCAGACAGCCTAGATGACTGGGGCTACTTTATCTTCATAATAGAGAAAGAAGTAGGAGGCTGAATGGGAGTAACTGGTTGGGGATGGAAAATGATCTGTAGCACAGACAACAGTCAAGGCAATATTCCTCTGGACTATGGGTGTAGTATTGGTGCTCACTGTTCTTTTGGTGACATAGGTTGGGTCTTCCTTGAAACTACAGACTTTGAAGGCCATGTGTTTGCTGATGGACCTGTTGTTTGGGTAGATGAAGGAACTATTAGGAAAACCTCTGAAATTTTTGATCTACATCCAAAGCAGCATATGGGGGGGACATCTTTTCTAAGCCCCAACAATTATAATTGATAAACCTATGCTTGACTTTTTCATAATCACTAGTTTGCGTTGGGGTCATCTCCTGCTGTTCTGTTTTGACAGATTTGAACAAATGCACCTAGGCTATTTCTACCATGATTGTGACATACAGAGGGGTTTCACAGCCCTAAAAACCTTCATCTTTGTAACTTTTATGCATATTTTATTATCTTTAGTAACTGTTCCTGGATATACATTACTAAGTCATAAAAATGTGTGCATTTGGTTACCAGAACATTTGAAGCTGTTTTCCCACACATGTATATGAGTAGTACTTTCTCCAAGCCTTCCCCAGTAAAGGAAGTGAGCATGATCCACGGAGACACCCGTGTCTCTCAAACTGACTATCAGACTTTGGAAACTATGAACCCCAAAGAAATGAGAATTCCCCCCAGGAATCCCATGCTTAGAGAAGGAAAGGGGAACTTCTCTTCCTACAAAGAGACCTGCAGGCAGCTCTAACAACTTGTCAGACAATCTTACAGGATGAGATGGAAACCCAGAAAATAATGAGTCAATGGTGGTTGGGACCACACCTTGACCAGGATTACTTAGATGTGCTTACACTTGTCCCTCTGAACTCTGATCTCACTTCAGAACCTCTGATAGGCTTGAGGGGTTCTCTGGGTCTCTTTGTACCTCTTCTCAGAATTTGGCCGCTTTGAATAAATCTCTTTTCTCTGGTTTCCACTATTAACTTGGCTCTTTTTATTAGCATATTAAGAACTTGTGACTGGACCTGACCCCCAAGTTCAACAAATTTTTTTGTGAATTACAGCATGACTTTTGAACACAAATTCTCATTAAAAAATGAAACTTCACACTTGACCTGATTTTCTCTTAATTTGTTTCATGCAGTGAATGATGGAGACAGAGAGAGGGAAACACATGGAAGCCAGAAAACATTGTTTTCACGAGTTGTCTCTTCTACCAGGTTTTGAAACAATCTCTTATTGTTTCTACTGCTATGCCACACATTAGCTAACTGTTGAGATTCTAGCCCTTTCTCCTCTCTCCACCTCCTATGTCTCTATAGGAGTGTTGAGATTACTGAGGCCCACCACTGTATCTGGCTATGTGGATTCTGGGGATCAAACTCAGAGTCATCCAACTTGTGCAGTAGCATTTTTGTTCACTGAACCATCCCTGGCTCCACAATTGGCCTGTTTTGCTTCCAGTGTTTGTCATCTTAGATAATAGACAGTTTATAATCATCAGTTTATAATTTATCATTTGCTCTATTTATTTTTTAAAAAATTAAAATAGTTCACAACTGTGCTAGACAGCATATTACATGCAAGAAATCACAAAGTAAATGAGTCTGTCCATCAAGGAACAACTGGTGGCTAAAGCGTTGTGATGAGCCTTTGAAGGAGGGGGGCCCATAGAGCATGGAGGAACACTAACCTAAATTTATGCAGGAATCTTAGGAGACCTGCACAGGAAAGACTTCCTTTGAGGGAGGACATCTGAACAGAGAGCCCTGAACAGTGAGGACTCAGGCAAAGGAGGGAGAGTGGCAGAGACTGTATTCCCTGCAGGAGATGTGACATGTACAAGCCCAGATGTTTAGGATACATAGAGAAGGCCCGCTTATCAGAAATCTCCCCTGTGCTGTCCTGCACACATGGAAGTGGCCCATGTTATAGCAGTACTGACTGGGGCATTACACTAGGAATTGAACGTGTGACAAGCATGGTTTCAGTGCACAAGGGGAGACACATCTTACCTGTGACTTATTAAATGCTTATTCGTCATAGTTTTGGTAATGAGTTGTATAATGTTAGCTACGTTCTAAGGAGATAGCTGAATACTGACATTTTCCATTAACTAAAATGGTATTTATAAGAATGGGGGATTTGGTGAGCTTGCTGTGTGTTTTAGGTGTGGGATTTATAGTGTTTTATGAAAATAAGCCCTTACGAGATTTCTAAAATACACTTAATTATTGCAAGCACTCTGAAGTAGTAGATAGCAAAAGGAAGCTAATATTCAAGTCTGAACAGACAGGCTGGCTGGCACACCTACAAGGACAGATGTTTGGAAGACACTAAATTGTCCGTGAGGATAACAACAGTTTGACTTCTAGTTAGGAGGAGCAATGGACCTTAAGGGATGGTGAGATTGATGCTTCTTTAATGCTTATAGCTGACATTTTAGGTATTTCCTCCTTGCTCTCTCAGAGCTACTTTTATGGCAGGTGCTTCCCATGACATTCTGGAGCAACAACCAGCAATATAGCATCAGGGCGATAATAAGATGAATGGCTGGAGAATACAATGGCTGCCTGACACCCTTGAAGAATTACCTAGTAGGCTTCCTGTTTGAACAGTGAAATACTATTTAGAGAAGAACCTCTATGAAAAGAAACAGATTCCCCCAAACAGGGCTGGATTTTAGACTCTGTTCTGAAACTTTCAATATCCTAACATAATATTTCTAAGTGACTATATAGGGCGATTGTTTTTCTTACCCTACTTCTCACATCAGCATCAGGCTCGGAATGTTAGTGAACCAATAACTTTGCACCAATAGAGAAAATTAAATCCTTAGCAATACCTTGCTCTTGACAAACCCAGTGGTTGCAAAAAAATCTTTTCAAATTCCTTGAAAAAGTATTGAGTAGACTAAAGTCTTTTTCTTTCTTTTTTCTTAAGTTTGGGGGGTTTTGTGTTTGTTTTTTTTCTTTTTTGTTTTTGTTTTTTGGTATTTTTTTTATTTTTGAGACAGAGTCTAACTGTATAACCCAGGCTGATCTGGAGCTCATTATGTAGATTAGGATGGCCTTGAACTAACAGAAGTTCTCCTGCCCAGCCTTCCAAGTGCTATGATTACAGGCACCTGGCTTAAAATTTCTTTCAATTCTGAGTATTCTCATCATTCCATTCCCAATTCTTAGTAACATTCAAGTTCCCATGTTGCCATTTTCTTCCTCCATTTCCATATATAAAAATAAAATTAAGGATGGAAAGATGGTTCAGTGGTTAAGAGCACTTGCTGTTCTTTGAGAGGACCTGGGTTTGATTCCCAGCAGCCATGAGGTGATTCACAACTATTTTGCAATTTCAGTTACCAGGGCTCTAATGCCCTTGTCTGACCTCCATGGGTGCTGTACACATATAGTGCCTATACTTATATGTAAGCACTCATACACATAAAGAATTAATATTTTAAAGTAGAAATGTACATGTGTGTATACGTGTATGTATAAAATTTTCCTTGTATAAATAATCTTAAAATAATTGATCCATAGTGCAGTTTTCCCTCATGGTCCGGGATCCTCAGATTCTGGAGTCTATGTGAAATGGTATAGCATTTGCATTCAGCAGATGCATATCATCTCCTATACTTAGGGCATCTCTGTATTATTCATACTATCATGTAGACTGTGAACACTGTGTAAATAGTTGGTAGACTGTATTATGAAAGGAATAGTGAAAAAGTATACCATCCCATAGAACACAGATGTGGTGTCTTAGCTTTTAAATTATCTTTATCCCCAAACTGGTCGAATCCATGAGTGCAAAGCCTGCAGATACAGAGGCCAACTGCCCATTGTTTGTATTCAGGATTCACTGCCATATATTCCTTTTATCTACTCCTGTTCTATAAGGATATTAAAATAAGATCTAGCTTAGCAGTTGTTCATGATAGGTTGTAGGAGTTGTTAGAGGAGTTTTGTCAAGAATTGGTAGCTCCTAATGGAGCCCTGGTATAGTTAGAGACAAGGCATATAGGTGTCTAAAACCCTGGGTCCATTCGTTAGTCCAGAGACTGCTTCATCAATCAAAAACTACTGCTCAAGCATAGAATCATTTAAAGTGATACAAATTTTAAACATTGCATTTTAATTTAGTGTCCTATATAATTTCATTTCCCATGTCTTCTAATACATGACCAAGGACTTTTCTTTCTATATAGACCTACTGGCTTGTGTTCTTAAGATGACTTTCTAGCTAAGTCAAACTGGGTTCTTTTCTTAGAGTGAGCTAAGAAATTAAAAGCACTTACAGAACAGGTTGGCAAGATAACTTAGTGAGTAAAGGAACCTACCAAGAAGCCTGATGACTTGAGTTCAGTCCCCAGGACCCACAAGGTAGAGAGAACTGATGCCTACATGTCTTCTCTGACCACCACATGCTTGCAATAGCATGCTACTTCTGTATCCAAAGTAAATAAATAAAATATGATTAAAAATGCAAAGCAGCATCAGTATAATCATAGATGTTCATACTTTGCCCTGATCTTTTACAGTCATCTCATTTAAACCTAATTTTATGTTTTAAACCTGTTTCCTTTAAAAAGCCCTCTTCTCTTGCTTACTGTATGATTTTCTGTGTTTAATACAACTATGTAAGTTACATAGGCAACCTCAACTAGCATTAACTTTAGCTCTAAGGCACAGTATTTGTAAGAAAGGAGTGAAGTAACTGGCATGCCTCATAGGTGGTCCAGCTAGGTTGGCAGAAACAGGGAGAAGAGAGAGCCTCACTACTGCTAAAGTTAGTGAAGCAATTCTGTCTGTCCTGCTGGCAACACGTGATGGCTAGAAGGGTAAAGTGGTGTTCCAGCACACAGAAAGCACTGGCTTATTTGGCAGACATATGTGTTTACAGTCGGGTAGGGCTGACAAAGTGAAAATGCCCTGTGCTGCAGTGAACCTCATAGGTCGCGAGGGCAGCCCAGCGAAGGGTCAAGAGCAGGAAGAAACTTCTGAAAGCCGTATGGTTGGAGCTGATCCATGAGGAGGTGTTCTTCATGTGGCTTCCTGAGGGGAAGGACATTCATTGCAGACAGACGATGAAATATCAGCAGAAGCTTGGAAGCATCATTTAGCTTATGATGCACTGCAGAAGCTGTCAGGATTTTGGAATGCCTAGGAGAAAGATGTAGGGGTGTCTGAGCAAGCTAGAGGAGGAGGGGAAGAAGGCTGGCGTCAGGAGGGTGGGATCATGATGTGCACTTCAGGATCAACAGTGTGTGTGTATGTGTGTGTGCATGCACATATGTGTGCATTTGTGCATGTTACTAAATATAGCCCAGTCCTCTGTATAATGTTGCTTGTGTGTGTATGTTTTCACAGCTGGCCAATTGATGTGCTCTTCCCTAAGGAAGACTATTTCATTCTTAGTATTCCTTAGTTGCCCGTAGTTCTTTGTAGTTGGAGACCTAATGGACTTTCCCTGGTCCACTTTGGCATGTCTATTGGTGTCTTCCTTGCTTGACTCTTGTTTAGGCAGTCATTAAACCAAAGAACATATCCATAGGAAACATCTTAAGATTAACAGACATTAATAATAAACATAGCAGAAGATTCCCCTTAGGCACACAGAAAGAATGCACTGAGGGCAGAGTTCAGGGTGTATACTGGAGGCTTGGCTCCTCCCCTTTAGTTAACCACTCAGAGTCCTGGCCAATGACTAGTGAGAAGGCTCAGGCCTGCCCTGTGAGCCTTCAGTTGCCTCTCCCTCCACCCTGCTGTGTGGCCACAGTTGGAAGCTTATATCTGCTGTCCTGTGAGACGACTGTCCTAATCTAGAATACTTACTATTCAGAGCAAGGTAGTCTAAGCATCATCTACTCCAAAGAATGAGAGAAGCAAAGACCCCTCAGTGGAATGGCCATCAGAGCAAACCAGCTGTTCCTTCTTCACATTTATTAAACGTGGTCCTTTGGAGCGAGAGGACCATCTTCCCCACGCCCCTTTGCAGTTCCATGGGTGAACACCCAGCATATGGCACTGTTACTATGTTGCTGAAATTTATGTAAATGTCTTGTCAGAGATGAATTAAAACTTACAGCACTAAATCTACCACGACATGGCTATAACTCACACAGATATACTGCTTATAGGAACATATCAAGCTTCTGGAATTACTGCCTCTTCAGTAGTCAGAGGTTAGAAAAGGTAGCAGTTTACATGCCATTATACTAGACAGCAGTTTGTCATTCTTTGGGAGTGTGATGAATGCGGAATACAAGCATGTCCTTTACTCTACTATCTAATCCCGCATTTCAACACCAAGGAGGACCCAGGAAATTCACTCTTAAGCCCACTCATTAACTTGCTACTTAATTTTCTGAGCCTGAAGTTGCTAGATCTAAAATCCTGTTTGTAGACTTGCAATATTAACGGAGACTGCTTTTGTGCAGTAATCGGGTATGCAATGCAGTCATTCAGCGTACCCCGAGTGCCAACTGTATGTCAAGCACAAAACAATCTTTCTAGAGAGTGAAATCATTTCATCCAACATTCTTATTTTTACAAAAAAATAAAATGGGGCCAGAAAATTCAGGTGCATCAATCACACAAATGTGTGAAAGTACTTTTGAAAATTGCAAAGACCATTCAAGAGAAAATAATCATGTTATAAAACAAAGCCAATGTCTCCTTTATGTAGGGATGTATGTAGTGTGTCTGGCCATCTAAGTGTTGATTTCCCATTAATTCTCTAGGAATTGAGATTCAGCATTGTTCTTTCCAAACCCGATTCAGAGCCCACAAGGCAGAGATGCACGGCATCTACATCTTGTAGAACACCTCTAGGTAAATCTGTGGCAGGCTTGAGGTTAGAAACTCTGTTTATACTGAATAAAAAGTAGGATATGGTGTGGGTGAACTAGCATGTGAGTTATTGAGCTCATATTTCAGTCCTCAGGGTCTATGAAATCAAGTAATTTCAGGAATTGCAAAAAAAATGACTTCTAGCTGGAGTCATATAGACTAAAATGGAGCTTAGGATGACTGGAATTTGAGATATGTTTTATTATCTCTGAAAAAATAATGTAGCAACAACACAGAAGGTTTACATGGAGCCAAGTGCTCCCCTAGGAAAAAAAATTACTCACAAAGGTAAGTAACATTTGAAATCACGGGCTACATACCCTGATTAAGTCTTTAAAATGTTACCTAAAAATATTGAAATTTTAGGATATAATTAAGGTTTTGGTTATTCCTTTCTGTCCAGATATTTCTCTCTGTCCCAAGCTCATCTTGCTCTACCATCTCTAGGCTTTCCTTTTGCACTTAAGTATATTCCCCTTCCATTGTACTGACTTGCTCATTAGAGCTTGAAGCCAGGAAACTCCTAGCCTTCTTTTCTTACCGGTTTCCCTGCTGATGCTTTTTCAGTTCTTTCAGATTACAATTGAAGAGAACCTCTAGCAGATAAAATCACTCATAGAAAACATACTGAAGAGTCATGTTCATCTGGTTAGACCCTTGTAGTTCTGCCTCTAATTGGGACTTTTTGCAGAATACAGATAAAGTGTAGAATTGAGGCTCTGTTTGTCTCTCCCATTTGGCAGGATCTTTTTCCTTGCTAAAGTATCCATTCAAATTATTTACCACTGTACTAGTGCTGGATGCATGGGAAGAAACAACTCGTGCTTTCTCCAGAGAGAGAACTAGGATAGAATAGTTTTGGCTGCTATGCTCATTGAAGTTCTAAAGCCAATGACACTGCCAGGATGTAAGCATTTAGTTTCTTAGCATATCCTTAATCTTGTAAAAGATACTGGGCACCAAGATTTTGCAAGAGAATCACCAACCGGAGGCCCTCTGCAGCCAACAGCCAGGGCTCTGCCCTGCTAGCATTTACAGCTCTCTGTTGAGGCTTCTCTACCAAGCCGTCATGACAGAGGACTAGAGGGGACTTGTCTCTACAGAGAGCACTTTTCAGGTTTGAGATCTGTATGAGAAGTGGAGAGGCTTCAGGCTTGTTCCCTGGTCATTCCATTACAGAACTGGAGACTGTTACAAGTTTCTGAGCATCCCACCCCCTCACTCAACCTGTTCTGTATGAAAAGGCATCTTGTAATGGCCTCCCCTAGGCTACTGTTGTTCCCATGTGTAAGCCTCTGGCAGACACTCATTCTCAGTCCAGCAGTTGTGGTATTGCTACCAGAGAACTATGAACAAGGGATCAGAGAGGATGACATCAGACTTTCCTGGAGAAATAGCCTTTAACTCAAAGCTCCATTAAGTTACATGAAGTTAATGAGTTACACAAGTATGAAGTAAGAGAAGCACATTCAAAAGCCTTGAGTTAGGAAGAGGTTAAATCATTGAAGAAGTTAATTGGAAAGGGAGGGTCTGTCTAGGAGATGATCCAGAGCCAGGTGACAGGGCCTTGCAGGTGAAGATGAAGAATTTTTGTATCATTCTTAATGCGATGAGGGATCATTGTTTTAACCATGTTTCAAACAAATGTGATGACCTAAATTACCTTTTGTAAAAGCTCCTTTTGGCTGCTATTATGGAAATATAAGGACAAAGTAGAAATAGAAAGAAGGGTCATAGGCTATTTCATAAGTATATGAGAGAGTAGCAGCCTAGATTAGTAAGTGCAGACTAGAGAGAAATAGACCAGCCTAAATAATGTCTAAGGGTAAAATTGGCTGAACTTGTGACACAGTACTTAAGAGAGAGGCCTTGAGAACATTCCAGGTTTGGGCATGCGCAAGTGATTGGATGGGAGACACTGGAAGAGCAGATCTGTGGCATAAGGAGTAGCAAAACCAAGAGTTTATACTTTGATATTAGCCCAGAAATGTCTTGAACAGATGACTTATATATAGCTGCTTGCATGGCTCTGGAGCACAGAGAAGACATTTCAGGGCCAGATGTCAAAATGAAGACCTCATAGCATGTTTGTGTACTTAGAACATGACCACATGAACATAGAACACTGTCACCTTCTCTTCATGAAAACCTTCAGCATCTAAGGTGGGTAGGAGAGAAACTGTGGGACTGGGTGGTCTAAGGACGTGGAGAAAATCAGATGGGTCTCAGATCCACAGAAGGAGTGTGTAGAGGGGAAGTGTTATGAAAGGCATGTCAAGTAAGATAAAGAACAGCTCTAAGGGAGACGGTTACCACTCTTCACAGAGGAAACTTGGTCCAGGGATGATGGAAAGTCTGGCAGCACAGGAGCCAGTGGGAGGCAGGCTGTACAAGCCACTCTTTGAAGGAGCTTAGCCATAAAGACTAGAGGATAAAGAAAGCCTGGCTTTTTTATTTCTTAATTAATTAGTTAATTAATTAATTATTTTCCCAACATAATCACAGTTTCTCCTCCCTCCTCTCTTCCTTGGCACATTCTCCAAAACCTCCCTCCCACCCTGCATCCACTCCTCTTCCTTTCTGTCCACTTTGTGAATTTTTACACAAGTAACACAAGTAACCTCACAGACTCAAATGGTTTTCATGATTCTGCATCTCAAGCAGGAAGAGCTATTCTCCAGCTTCCTGCCATTTCCGTAAAGCAAATACAGAGCTGTTTACAGCAGCCCTTGTTTGGCTTTGGCATTGATTTTAAATCACCTGGATTGATCAAGTGGTTATGGAACTTTAAAATATCCCACCAAACACAATTGGAATCCAGGACTTTTTAATCTGCTAACATAATGTCCATAGAAATGAATTGCCAGTTATTCTTAATTTGGGTTACACAAAGAATTGGTGCTGCCATGATGCCACAGTGTCCGGGGCTCTCTTGGGTGCTCCATGCAAAATGTTCCTGGCTTTGGAAGCAAACATCTGAAATTCAATGTGTCTTGGAGTGTATCATTGCAGAACACCTTCCTCAGCCAATGAGAGAGGAGCATGCAGATCCAACCGCTGTCTGATCATACATGCCTCTGTTGCAGGACAGCAGCAGGATTGAGGCAAGCTGATTACAAGGACAGCTGACACACAGTGGACAACTAAATAGTTCAACACAAAGTCTCGACTAGCAGGCAGTGTGGGGGTACAGGGAGAGAACCTAGCACTAGACTAGGGTCTCTCTTCATGCCGTTAGACCTATCTAAGTCTGAACAGTCAGTGGGGATAATGAAGTTGCTCCTGCATTTCCATGATTACTTTTTACATTAGTTCTACATAAGTAAATATTTTAAAGCTTTAAACTACTTTTAGAGGTCAACTTCCCTTTAAAAAAAAGCCATGATTTTTCTGTAGTTTGATATCATACTGCAATTTTGTTGTCATAGAAACCAGATAATGTAATATAACTTTTCAAAAATGGAAACCCGCTTTTAACTTTATTACATCAAGAACAGCTCAGAGTGGATGATTTATATGTACTCTCACCATGACCTAAAGTCTAAAATTTACTTTATACACATCAGATTCCAATAATTGAGCCTACAGAGAAAGCTCTATCATCCTCTGAGACACTAAAATATAATAAACATGAACAAGTAAGGTGTTTTTTTTTTTAATTCATGATCTTCGTAGTTGCAAAACACAAGTTTGGAGTATTTTCATGGAAGCATTTCCACATCTCACTAAATGGCAGGTAGTCATTTCCTCACTACCTGAAAGTAACAGTCAGCAAACAGAGAGCAGAGACAGAGAGGCAGACAAGGAATTTTCTTGCTACAGGGCTGGGCAAATAAGATGCCATGCTTTTAAAATGCTGGAGGAGATTGCTGCTCTGCTTCCCACATTCGTTCGCATGCCATTCTATGCAGGGCAGTTTTCTTTGTTTAAGGTGCTTCTGATTTCGGCACAATAGGCACGTATCGCACATAACCCTGGAACATATTTTGGAGAAACATTTGGAGTTACTCGGGGCTTGATCCAGAGCACATTTGAATACTTCATGGAATCATGAGTTAAAAATTTTAAAATTTGAATAACAAATAGAAGCCTTAACATATTTCCCAGGTTCTTTTTTCCTTTGGCACATAGGAACTTAGAAATAACTCCTGGTGATTAACTCCTCATGATGGATGTGACAGATCACCCTTTTCTTGAGAAATCATAAATCAACATATTTCTACTCAGACATTTTTACTGAAAAGCATGAAATATTAGCACCGTATATTTAACGAGGTGTCAGATACAAACACTGTTGTCAAAACGTTGCTCTCAGAACCAGTGGACTACATTACAATGGAACTTTGCTTTATTTTTTTTAGAACGTGATTCAAATGTAATTTACAGTTTCTAAAATTTGTCATGCTTCTACTGTTGTGCCCTTCTGCAGTGAGCATGGCACGGCCTGGATATTATCAATAGTAGACCCCAAAGCCAAGATAGAATAATCTCCAAATAGATTTCTTGTATTCCCAAAAATTTTGCTTGAATTTTAGTCTTAGGATGACCCACTGCACTGTTCCATGAGACTGCATTTGCCCTGTTTATGTTTTCCTAATTCTGTCCTGGTCCCATAAGGAAAGTATCTTTTTTTGTTTTCCTGTATTGTGGTATCATTTTTTTAGGCAGACTGTATATTGAAATCTGTTTGGATTTTTGGGAAGCTGAGATGAACAATGTATGACTGAATTAAGAGGCTAGTGGGTTGTTAGTTACCCAGCATTGGCTTTATTTTCATTTGGGAGTGTTTTCCTCAAGTCGCCACGGTGTATTGTGGGAAGTAGAGCAGGGCAGTGGCCTTCCCCTGGCTCTATCGATTTGCCCTTCAGCTGTGTGCAGTGCAGAGAACCTCAGGCCTTGTTGTTGATTATCTACACAGTGTCTCTGGGAGCTGTATTGACCCATTGCCGCTGACTGCCTGTGGCTCTTGATTTTTCACACCGTCTCCATGACACTCATAATAAAACATACTATCTTATTGCTTCTCAGCTCTGGGAGTCAATGGATTCAGCCTTCGAACACCACAATGTTTCAGTAGAACATTTATTATATGTGGGATAAAGGGTAGCAATTTTAGGGCTCTGAGATGTGTACTTTTAGTAGCCCCTCTGTAGCAAGAGCATACACACAGTGTACATTCTGATATACATTAAGAAGTCAGTGCTGGTTTTGTATCTGTTGTTAACATGAAATTTGAAATGACATATACAAAATTAATTCTGAAACAATAGGCTCATTAACCAGGAATATCTTGCATTAATTAAGTTTGACACATTGAGTTTTCTAATACATGCAATGAATGTTCTATGATTTACTATCAAATTTTCTTATTATAGTAGACAATATGGTTTCTAGAAGTGTACAATTCAGGATTGTACATATTTTAAGGTTATCCTTGTCTGGATGTCCTAGGTATGTTAGCATTTTGAGTAAAATCTTTCTTAGCTATTTTGAAAGATTTACTTTCACTAGAAGATGTATTTAAATTCTTTTCTTTAAGCATAGATCTTTCTGTCGATATTAGGGTGTTCTATCTTGTACTAATATCAGAATATTTTAGATGTTGCTACTACCTACATGTTTCCCAATCCAGAATCACCATTAACAATTCCTCTGTGCCACATGTGTTTTATTCTGTTTTTTGTAAAAGCTTAGAGACCTGGAAAGGCAGAATTTATTTTCTTAGAAAAGAGAATAACATAGGTGTTTCCTAGACCGACTTCTAATATCTGTAACTACTATTATTGCATACAAGGTAATATAGCAACAAAGAGAGAGAATATTCTAGTTTTCAACCAGATATTTTTGTGGAAAATTCAGAGAAAGAGACTTACAGGTTAGGTTATTAATATCATGATTACTTTTTGCTGAAGTTAATTTGAATGTTTCCATTAGTCAGAGATAATGAAAAATACTTGAACGAACCTCGTTTTGATAAAGCTAGCTTCCGAGAACTATAATGAAGCTCATTCTGTCCATTACATACTTTACTTTGTAAACTATCTGTGAGCTTCACCGTTAAAAGGATAGACAGGAAAAGGATCTTGGCCTTTAAGCTTCATATCATCAAATCACAAATAATTTTTCACATTTTGAAATAACAATTTCTTTTTATTGGTTTATAGATTTACTGTTCACATCTTCCTGTTTTGCCAGATTTGAAAGGATTGGTTTTAGGTTTGAGAGATAACATACTTTTGTAAATAACTGCTTTTAAAAATATCAATCCATTTTAAACTAAGAACTCACCAGTGGAAGCTTTTAGCAAGTGTTGTTGTAGGGGCTGGCGTGATATAGTGCAGCCTCCATGTGCTGCCTCTTCAGGTTTGCTCAGGAACCCAGGCATGGCCACTTGAAGCAGGTGGGCCGTGGGTTTGAGGCCAGCATAGGCTACAGAGAGGTCAAGGCCAGTCTGAGCTATGTGAGGAAGATTTTGTTTCAAAAAACCAAAACACAAAAACCAAAGGCATCAGAGAAAAAGCTTTGCAATTCCTTCTCTCAAACTAGCATATGTCTTCCACCCTTTTAAATTAAATTAAGTCTCTCCAATGTTTTCATTATAATCATTAAAATCCTTTTTAAAACATTTTATTCATGTATATTTATTGAATGTGGTACTGACACACAGCACAATTTCACCAATAATGAGGCTCTTGCCTCAAGAAGAGGTCTTTTCAATTCTAGGTGCCATGACTTCTGATAAAAGCGATTTCACTCATTGTCCTGAAAACTCATCTGGCTTTTGCTGACTTTCACCTGCATGAACCCAGCACTCACAGCCAGTCAGGGTCTGGGCACTGTATATGAACAGAGCATTTGGTTTACAGTAACCTCATTTACAGTTACTTTGAGTTCTTCATGCTGATGGTTTTGGTAGTGTAAGGCTCATGATCCACTTAAATCTAAGGATGCCCCTTTGTCTTGGGCATTCAGAACCACATTTTAGTGTACAGGAGACTTCCTCTAACAGAGTCTTAGGTATCAGGTATTGCAAAGGTTAAGCCTTATCATCTGCACCAAAATAAAAAAAAGGTGAGGTTTCATCAAAAACTTCCATCCTCACAACCTTTCAACCACAATTTGATGATTATTATTGATTCTTTCACAGTCTTTCACTCATGCTCTGCCACTGTGGCCAGCCCTGATATACAGATAGGGCTGTGGTCCAGCTGAAATAAGACTCCATCTTGATAATGGACTGAGATGAGATGCTGTTATTTGATAAAGATAATTGATGTTTCACAGTGAATTGAAAAGCTGCTCCAAGCACACTGTATCTGGAGCCATGCTCTTCCTGCAAATATGGCAGTTGTTTATAAAAATAGAACAAAAGAATAAAAGTTAAATATTGGACTATTAGAGACTTTTAGTATTACAATTTTTCCTTCCTTTCCTATTTGATTATTTTTGATCACATTATTTTAAAATTTGGTTCCAGATTAATTTGTTCAAATTTTACACGGCATGGCTGTTACTGATCAGATCCCTTGCAGACTTAATACCTAAATCTCATGTTTGGTCATGTATAGCCTGGATATCACGAGTCACAGTTAAATTCGGTTACCACTAATTTGGGGGATGTTTTTACATATTGTGTGAAAACACAATTCAAATTATTGATCATGAAACCATGTCTCCTGGAAAATGCAGTTCAAATAATCCGTGAATGCAGATAGGGTTTCTCCTCATTCATTATTAACCGATATTTCTGCAAACACCACGGAACACACTGCATATGTTCGGTGTGCTTCCTTCAGCCCTAGCTTTAGGTTGATTAAGGTATCATTCATCTCTGGTACTGTTCATCCAGTTTCTTTTAGTCTTATCACCTTCATAACCCCTAATTAAGCAATAAGGCCTGACAGGGAGTATGGTTATCATGAGATAATGACGCCCCAAGTGTGTTGTGAGTCACAAGGTTCAGCTGAGTGCGTCTAAGCCTCTCCGGGTGTGATTATCTCGTGATAAACATGCCACATTGCTGCTCATTGATACCACTGATGCATGCACACCGTTGGAGTGAAGGTGAAATTGACATTTTCTTGCTTACTTGCTCACCCAATAGCTGAATTTATGAAGTTATTGGCTCAACTCTTAACAGTTTAAATCTGCAAGCTCTTCTTTCATTGTTTAGATGGTAACAGTAGAACTTACAAGTACACATCTAAAGAAAAATTAATAACCTCTCTATATTTTAAAGGTTAAACTTCCTTAGAAGGTGTGTCTCAGAGAAGGTAACTATATTTTCCAGTATGGCGTTTTCCAGAAGCCCATTTAATGAGTGTCAAAAGTTAGGCATTCTTATGAACTCAGAATTATGCATGCTTTCAGGCTAATGATGTTTACATGCTCTTGAAAGTTCTCTAGGAAATGGTAACTGGATTTTTATATTGGGAAGCTTTTATTAACCTACCACTTGCAACAATTACTGTTAAAATAGTGTGAAAGGGGGGATTACTAACTATTTGCTATATTCTGTTTGATTAAGATTTTAGAGGAAAAATTTGTATTATTCCCTATGTTGACTCTAGCTTGTTATTTAAAAAACCTGAATTATTGCTTGTATATTTGTTCTGACTGTCAGTGAAGAGACCACATTTTAAAGGATATATTTCACAGGCATGTGTGTGTGTGTGTGCACATGCATGTGATTTTAAAAGAAGTAATGAAAATACTGGGGCTAGCTTTTGAATGTTTCAGCGTGAATTCAAGCTAATGCAGTCTTCTGAAACACAACTACTTTGAGAATTTTTGATGGTAAAATGTTCTGTATCTTTACTTTCTGGTATAGAAGAACCCAGCTGCATATATGTAGTTCTTGAGACTGATGAAGTTTTTAGATATTTTATTTTTAATGAAGTGAATTTACTCTCAAGTAACTAGATAGCTAGTAACCAATAGATAGCTTGTTTCTAAAGAAAAAAATATCCTTGTAAGGTAATTTTTCTCAAGAGTTTGTGGCTTTAAACAAGTAATTCGATTTATGTTTTGATAGTCATGTTAGATCTGAAAGTATTCATTTTAGAAGATGTCTTAATTCCCTGTTGAAGTTTTAGTGTTGTCTAGCATGTGTATTAGGTTTTTAGAAGTTCCTATCATGTAACAGATATTTGAAACATGTGGAAACTATGAATTTAGGTATATGTTAAAATAATAATTTTCCTGGCAAAGTACTGTCATTTTAAGGAAAAATTACTATCAAACCAAAACTGGGGACTCTGGTACCTACTTACTATTAAATGACTTATAATATTTGGTTATTCCATGCTATTTCTCTCATAGAAAATACTGTTTTCTTGATAAACCTAGTCACGCTTCCCTTAATTTCTGTAGTCACTGTTCCCTTCCTGGTAAAGGTCAAGAATATTTAAATCTTGAACTCTCTGCTGGTTCACACAGATTCCATGCTTATATGGCCAAGTTTGTTCATACTTAAACAGCATTTGATTTTAATCTAAAATCTTCTCACACTCAAGTATGTAATAAATGTCCTCTAAATGAGTTGACAGGACCCAGTAAGACTAATGTCCTTCTGCATATGGAAAGTAAACAGTGTCATTATTAAGCTGTGGCTGCTTGGTGTTTACATTAATTTTGTTTCTTAATAACATTAGGCCATCTAAGCAGGATGCTAAACAGAATTTCTGATATAAAATAGCATAGAATTTTGTATGAAATCTTTGACCCCAAGAGGTAGGCAATGTGAAGATCAATGACTCTACTCACCTAAGAACATCACGTTGGCAGATCGTGATATAGTAAATTTCTGATAGAGAATATGGCTGAGGAATAGCGGAAGCTGCCACAAGGCCACCTAGAGGAAAGTGATACTTTGAGCTGTGAACCAGAATCCAGTGGAAATCCTGTGCTTCTCTAAGTCTCCAGAAGCTCTGTAGTGTGGTGCCTTTTCATTAACTGTGGGCCCTTCTCTCTCAACCACCTGAAGTCAGTTCACAGCAGATTTCCTACTTCAGGCCAGGTGGTGGTGCACACACCTTTAATCCGAGCACTCAGAGGCAGAGGCAGGCAGATCTCTGTGAGTTTGAGGCCGGACTGGTCTACAGAGCTAGTTCCAGGACAGCTAGGACAACACAGAGAAAACCTGTCTCAAAAACAAAAAACGGGGCTGGAGAGATGGCTCAGCGGTTGAGAGCATTGCCTGCTCTTCCAAAGGTCCTAAGTTCAGTTCCCAGCAACCACATG